>PVJH01006398.1:0-102156 GCA_004026705.1 Nesogale talazaci
CTCCTATGTAATGATGTGATTCTTGTTCTTTGGTGCTCGATATCTGCTCCCTTCGGCCCCTCTTGATCACGTATGCTGGTGTGCTTCTTGCATGTGGACTTTGCTGTTTCTGCGCTGAATGGTGACTCGATTATCTTCAAGTCTTTGATATTTTCTTAATGTACAATTGCCCTTTACTATAAAGTTCTCTCTTACACACATATGCAATTCTTTCTCTAATCTACCTGGAATAATACAGATGCTTAAGTTATTTATGTAAAATATCCTAGAATTTCCATACAACTAAGGCACACCATGTACTTTCAATCACCTCTATGCTACCTATAACACCCAAGACAATGTAAATGCTACATAAAGCACTGTGCTTCTTCTTAGCCTTTGAAGGATTGCTTTCTTCACTAATTGCTTCCCTCCCCTTATACAAGAGGGCTTCAAAAAATTTTGCAGACGGTGCACCCAAGGATGTCATACCAAACTGCATTTGCAGTTTACTGAGAAGCCGATTGGGAGAAGTGGCTAGAACAAGATTACACAGGGGAGCCTTGGTGGTACCGTGAGTTACACATTGGGCTGCTAATTGTAAGGTCAGTAGTTCAAGACCAGTGACCACTCTGTAGGAAAACAACAAGGTTTTTTACTCCAGTCTCAGAATCTCACAGGGACAGCTCAGCTTTACCCTGTCCTATGGGCTTGCTATGAGTTGGAACTGACATGATGGCGGGGTTTTCAGGAGAAGTGACAGGAGCCGTGGTGGCATTGTGGGTTAAGCCTTGGGTTGTGAACAGAAAGGCCAGCAATTCCAATCCATCTGCAAGAGAAAGATGAGGCTTTCTGCTCCCATAGAAAGTGATAGTCTCTGACACCCAAAAGGGCAGGCCTACTCTGTATTATAGGTTCCCGAAGAGTCAGGATCACCCGAATGGCAGTAGACGTGATAGCCAAGGAACTCTGATGGTCTAGTAGTTAACTGCTAAGCTGCTAATTCCAAGATCAGCAGTTTGAACCCCCCATGCTATGTCAAAGGAGAAAGATGTGGCAGTCTGTTTCAATGATTACCCACTGCCATTGACCCTACACAGGTTTCTGAGGCTGTGAATCTTTTTTCCCAATGGTTTTATTGGGGGCTCTTACAGCTCTTATAACATTCCATACATCAATTGTATCAAGCATATCTGTATACATGTTGCCATCTTCCTTTCCAAATATTTTCTACTTCAGCCTTAAGTATAAGCTCCTCCCCCCCCCCCCCGCCCCCTACCCCCGGGAGCTGTGAATTTTTATGGAGCCTTGGAAACCCTTGAAGGGCATTTTTGCTTTGCCCAGTAGGGTTGTATGGGATTGATATGAACCAGAATCGAGGAGAAGACAGCAGGTTTTGCTTTCAGAGACAGATGGAAAAATCACATCCAAATCTTTTGGATTACGAAGTCCCTTATCATGGATTTCTTTAAGGACATTTTCCTTGTAGCAGAGCACTTAGGACTTCATGTCCAGGCTCTGGGTGGAAAGGGGTGGAACCTTTAAGGTTGTCTTCCTCGACCGGAGGCCCACATTCAATCTGACACCTTATACAGTCCAGTCCGGGTTAACTAAAACCAGGAATAAACCAACTGCTGTTTAGGAATCAAGAGCAGGAGAGCACATGTCCCACTTGATGTTTGGGTCTCTGTGGACATGAACTAGCCTTGGTAACCAATGGCAGCAATTGCCATCCACATTGCTAGAAGTCATGGCACAAGCCAGGGAAATGGGGACGCTCTGCAGAGTTAGTTGGCTGAGGCAAGACTCTTAGCAACCAATGAGCACTGCCTCGAAACATCCCCAATGGGGATGAGAAGCTACCACAGGCACTTTGTTGTGGAACTCATCAGAGGCTGGAAACACGTTGGCTACGTACAGCTGGCTCCCAGTGGATACCCTCTGAGTAGGGGCTGCATTTTTGACCTCGGTTTTGTCAGTGCTGACTATTTGGTCAGGTATCTAGATGATGGCGAAGTGTTTATTAAACGAATAAGAAGAAATCAAATGATGAAAAGTATTTAATTGGCTGCCTTATTAATCATCAGAGTCATAATGAGATACCATTTCATTGCCACGATGATGGCTAAGACTTACAAAGTAAAAGGAAGAGAACATGTGTTGGTGACGATAGGGGCTATCCTTTTCCTTTCTAATGTTATGAATGCAAAACGGCACCCAATGTGAAACACAGTCTAACAGTTCCTAGGAATCTAACTGAAATGGCACAAACAGACACATGCACATCCTGTGTTCACGGTAGCACTGTTCACAATAGCAAGAAGGTGGAAACGACCCAAGTGCCCATCCATCAATGGATTCATGGATTTTTAAAATGCAGTACAGACATACAATGGAATACTATTTAGCCTTGAAGAAAACTGAAGTCCTGATACATGTTACAGCCTAGCTACACCTTTTGTTGAATGAAGGAAGTCAACCACAAAAGGATGGATATTGTATGGCCTCCCTTATATGAAATAAAAAGACCAGAATAATAATAATTATATGGAGGCCAAAAGTTACTAATGGCTACTAGGGGTAGGGAGTATGAGGGAGGGGAGAATTTGTTCTCTGGGGACTCAGGAAGATAGAGCAAGAAATGTACTCATGTCTTGAGCCTTCATGTGATATTTGGCATCTGATGCAGAAACATGGCTTCCATTGTTCTAGCAAGCATTTTCAGATATGCTTTTATGAGGAATTCACTGAGACCATGGTGTAACAGTGTCGAATAAAAATTAAGATCTATTAAACTAAGCATTAAAGAGAGAAATCTTTCTCTAGGAAGTGGTAAACCTATTTTATGGGACTGGGAAAATTGGTATCGATTAAGGGTAATGGTTGCACAACTTGACTAATGTAGTTGCTTTAAGTTATAAACCAGAACAAATGGGTAGAATGGCAAATATAGTGCTACATATCACTTTGCAACTACTGCAGCAGCCAAATTAAAACAGGATTCAGGTGTTGACATTACTTAAGTATAACTACCACAGAAAATTCCTTTTCTTGGTACAAAAGTGTACTGCAGTGCTTCCCAGAGTGGGTAATATTGCCCCCGTGGGGTATTTGAACCATCCAAGAACGTACAAAAGCAGATACCTACACTTTACCCTAGATTATGGGTGAAAGTACAAAAGGTTTTAATTAACAGAGGGGTGCTGAGTAATTTTTCTCTCTGTAAAGGGCCAAATAAGTTTGGGAACCTAAGGTTTACTGTGATGGTTTCATGGGTATATCCAGTCAACGGGCCAAATGTTTGGCATCTTCCGAGTTCTCCTTTCTAGTTCTCCGAGTAGTTCCTGGTATCTTAAAAGCATGCTAGCAGCCTCCCAATATCTGACATGTGAACTCTACTTTCCTAGAAGCAGCGTGAGACCCAGGAAGAGAAGGGAATGCAGACCAAGGTTAACGTTGCCCACGAGATGCGGAAAAAGGATGGTGCCTGGCTACCATTACTGGACATTGGATTGAGGATCCAATAAAAAAGGATGTGATCAAAGGGCGGGAGGTGGGGGATGTGGAACAGAACATACAATACAGACTGGGCAAGGTTTTTGTTTGCGTTTTTTTTCCTCTTGTGTGCACAGTCACCGTAAGTTGAAGGTGACTCAATGACAGATAGGAACTATTGACAAAGATGGTCTTTGCTTTCTAGACTAACGTGACAGAGCCAAGACTGGGTTACATAGGTTTATAGGAAAGCAAGTATAATCCAAGTATATGGTTGCAAACCAAAACAGTGTCAGCCTGAGGGCTCTCTGGGCCTACTGTCTATGAAGAGTTCCCCCTTCTGTAGGACTTGGGGTTAGTGCAACCTTGGAGAGACCCAGATGACTCCAAGTTCTGCCTTTGGTAGATTTTTGTCAAGTTCCGAAAGCTCTCTAATGTACACAAACTTCAGGACAGCTACTCTCTAAGGTCTAGAGTAGACCACTGTCTCTCAGAGTACCAGCAACATCAAAATCTTCTGGAGCTTTTTTGAAACATGAATTCTCAGATCCCATTCACTGTCCCCTAATCCGAAAATCTGGGGAAGGGGCACAGTATCCTGGTTTTAACCACCCTACAGGGGAAGCTGACGCATGCTAGTGTTAAGAACACTGCTCTCGGGCCCTATGTAGTATTGGCCAGGTCAACTCACAACATCTTCCGCACAATATGAAATTCTTTTGAGTACCACGGAATGTGATTAAGTTCTGTCACAATGACAATTCTAAAATACTTAAGAACATCACAATTTTATCACAATTATAAGACAACTGTCCCCCTAAAGCAGTGAGAATCTCAAACTATGAATTTCTTTAAGAAGAGCAAACAAATATGTTTCTGAGATGACTAAGATACGCATCCTGGGTTGAAACCTACATATAACACCTATATGAGTAAACTGAACAGTCATACTTCAAAACTCAACTCTAAATTAAAATAATGGAGATGGAAATTCCAGGGAGAAAGAGATCTACCTGCTGGAAAAGGTAGAGTCTTAGAAAGAAATGGAAGGTAAAACTCGAAACATGGAAAGGGAGTAGGACGCTCCAAACTGACAGTCCAACTACACTTAGTCCTCAGAACTTTAGAACCCAGTTCCAGCGATAAAAGAATGGGGGTGGGCTCTGCATTGTGGTTCACCTGTGCGGGAGATGGACAGCACAGCTCCCAGGGGTCAGGGAGCATTTCATCCTTCAGAAAGGAGAGAAAGATGGATGCAAACTAGACACTTAACAATATGTTAGCAAGATGAAGAAGAAAACATAAATGAAGAATAACTAACCTCATTTTCTTCTTTTCCAAAGGTCCTACACTGCTACAGCTGGCAAAATGTGGTGGACAGAGTACATGTGAACTTCTGAAAGGAACCAGGCAGTTTTCCACAACGTGCTTTTGTCCACAGTACTTCCAACAAAACAGCTGTTGTCAAGGGAACCAAAACCTTCACGTGGCCAAGCTCAGTGGTCAGGTCTCAATCGTTAGATTCCTGCAAAGTGGCTGATTTCTTGAATTGTGGTGCTCAATTTTGTCCTGCTTCTTTCTGCTCCTCCATCTTTTTTGCTGGTTTCCACCCTCAAGGCTTGGGGCTTAGTCCTCAGACTTTTCTCCTCCTCCATTTATTCTCTGTTCATTCTCTGGGCTCCAGAGTCTGGGTTGTTCGCATGCTAATGGCACTTATGATGTTTCCTATGTCCCGGACTTCCCCTCAAGTCCAGGTGCATACACACAATTGCCTACTTTGCATCTCCACTTGCATGTTGAATGGGTATCTACAAATTACAAATTAGAGCCAAACAACTAATGCTTTCAGCCTACAGCCAGCTCGCACTAGGTTAAGTTTTAGCAGTCTTACTAAACGGCAATTCCGCTGCTAGTTGCTCAGACGTGTGATGTCCCTTCCTCTCAGTCTATATCTGATCTATCATCAGGGCCCTGGTGGTGTAGTGGTTACCTGGTGGGCTGCTAACCCACCAGCTGGGAAACCACCAGCAGGGCTTTCTACTCCTGTAACGAGTTACTGTCGAAGAAACCCATGGGGGCAGTCATTCTACCTTGTCCTATAGGGCTGCCGGGAGTCGGCATAAACCCAATGACAGTGAGTTTTTGAGTTGAGTCTATATCAAATCTACACTTCTACTTTTAAGACATATTTAGTATCCACTTTTCCTCACTTTCTTCCTCCTCTAAGGTTGGTCATCTGCTGTCTGGATAACTGTAATAGCATCTCATTTTCCTGCTTTTATTGTGTTATAAATGGTCAATTCCAAACAGAGTACCTGGAGTTATTCTTCATTATGCCATTTTATACTAAAATCTTTATTTCCCATTCCATGCAAGATGAAGGTCAAGGGCCCCCCCGGAATGGTCCACGAGGCCCTTGGCTACTCATCTTATCTCCTGCTATCTTTCCCACATTGCTCTCCTTTCTGTTCCTCAAATAAGCAGAGCGCCACCCTGACTCAGAGCCCTCACATCGGGATTTCTCCGCACGTGGAATATTCTTCTGCTCAGTATTCACAGGCTTCCTCTTTCACTTTTCTCAGGTTATGTTCACTTTTAAAAGTTTGGTTTTATTAGCAAAACATACGTTGACCACTTTATCTAAACCAGCACTTAGCTGTCTCTTTATAGTACTTATCTTGGTCTTTGTCATCACCTGACAGGTTATATATTTGTTTGTTCAGTTATTGTCTGGTTTGCCACTGGTCCAACTAAAATGTAAATTCTATCAGAACTCCCAGTGCTTGTAAAAGGGCTTAGCACATGGGAGGAGCTCAAGTGAACTAATGAATGCTGGTGAATTAAAAAATAGTAATAATTGAAATTGCAATTAGGGAGATTATAATCAGTTAGACAATCAGAGCCACAGGGCACATTAAAGGCCAAATGACAAGGCAGAGGGTGATTCTGAAGCTATAATGGGCATGCTCTTTACTAAGTGAATGGTAGGAAGCTGAGTGAATGTTGAGGGAGCTCAAATTGGATCTTCACTTTGTGGCTCAAGAGCGAAGAGATCAAATTGACTAGGTGGAATTTAACAAGCATATAAGTAAGGACCGATGTTTGGCTCCTAAAACCTAATAGTCCAAGAGTAATCTCAGTCAACAGTCAGTACCGGTCTTTGCCATGAGAATAAGTGAATGACAGCTGGCTACCATTCCTGAAAGTTCTGACCCAAGACACTGTACACAAATCCTGATAAAAGGATGGAAAATATAAAACGTAATGTCAAAATCTCATGGAACTTGGACTTTCTGCAGTCATGGAGGCTGAAGGAATGCCCCCAAACTATTACAAGAGACAATCTTTAAACCTTTAACCAAAGACATCCCCTAAAACCTTCTTCAAACCAAAACGTTTAGCTTCACCTGTGTAGACTGCCTCGAGTCACAGTACTTTTTAAAGATCAATCTATAGGGGATTAATTTGATAAGTGCAACTCATCTTTATGTTGTAGGTGAGGAACTTCAATGGGATTTCCACAGGGCATGCCATCTCCAGAGAACTTTTCCACCTGAGTCCTCCACCTGGCATCAAGAATGAGAGGGACAATGGGTCCCCGGGCCAGGTGGGTCAATTTAGGTGGATGGTTAGCTTAATGTCATGTGTGCTCACCATTACACCACAGCTGAGGGGACCACCCTGTGCCTCTGAGGGTCATTTTATATCCAAAGTCAACTGTACAGGCTACATGGGCAAGATTCAGGCAGGCCGTGGCGCTTGAGGCAAGAGAGACCACTTTCTCTACCTCCTCTGATCTTGGGGTCATGGAGATGAACTAGACTCCCTTATTTACCTATCTATTAAATATGACCTGGTTACTTTAGAAAGACAAACCAAACCCCAGTTGTTCAGGCAGTTTTTAGGAATCAGAGTCCCATAAAAAGCCACACTGAGTTCTCTGCCCCAAAGTTGACCTGTTTGCTTTTGGGATATGGTTTCTTTTTTAATAAATAACATTTAGAAAATTATTTCTTGTCTTTCTTAATACTATCAAATATTAGACTAGCATTAGGGAGGAACTGGGAAGATAAGGCCTCTGACTTGAGCTGAAGGACTTCCTCCTCATCTCTCTCAACCACATAATGCACAGGGGGTTACTGATTTTATATTTTTAGTGTTTATACAAAGATGTGGATCTACGTACCTCAAGAATTAGAGAAACTATCTTCTAAGAGACATTTTAACATACAAAGCATGGAGCCATGTCAATTGTATTAAATATTAAATTCTGAGCACCCCAGTTTGCAAGGGACTGTAGATGGCAGTGAGAGCCCAAAATCTACTTGTAGGGTCCCTAAATAGAGTAAGCCTCCATTGAATTCTTTCTGATCTTTAGCCAAGGATGTAGATAATCTTGTCCTCAGGCAGGGTGCCTGGGAAAGTAATTACTTCACCTCTCTTCAGCCAGCCTTGGGGGAGGCAATCTCTCTTAGCTTGCCTGGGTTTGTTCTTGATGGAGTCACCCTACTGGGGACGGAAAAGGGGGTTACATAATTTTGTCCTGTCTTGGTTGGTGGGTGATGAACCAATCTTGGGGGCCCTCCTACTCACGATGTGTGTGTCTTGTTCATGGTCCAGTTACTGTAGCTGGAGTTCCACCTGAAACTGTTGCTCTGTCACCAATCATGAATTTGTGACAGTTCCCTTTGTTCCGTGTCCTATTTATCTGGCTCCCTCATTCTGAATTCTCTCGGATGCCAATTTGACTCTGTGCTCATGGCCTCCCTCATCCAGATGGTGTGTTGTTGTCTTTGTATCCTGTAACACTTACTCAATGTTCTTCTTAAGTTAGATTTGGGCTGGGGGGGGGGGTCGTTCTCATTTGTACCCCAAAACACAGTTTAAAAATACCCAAAGGAACCCACTGCCATTGAGTCAATTGTGACTCACAGCATCTCTAGAGGACAGGAGAGAACGGTCCCTATGGTTGCCAAGGCTGTACATCGACAAGGAAGCGGGCCTCATCTGGTTTCCTGAGGAGGGATGGGTAGGTTCAAAAACCAGTGCTTAGCCCACTCAGCCAGCAAGATTCCTAATTAATAGTTAATAGAAAACAAAACAAAGAAATAAAAAAATATGACCAAATTGACCAGGGCTGTCCAACAAAAGTCTAAGATGATGGAAATGTTCTGGATCTGTGCTATTCAGTCCTCAGTCACGAATCCCATGCAGTTACTGAGAAATTGAAATGGAGCAAGCACCAATTTAAAAAAAACTGTATAGAAATGAGGATGGTACTTTGGTTGTATTATCAGGGAAGACCTATTGGTGAGAAAGGGTGCTGTGCTTGATAAAGTAGACAGTGGCAAAAGAGAGATGGACGGGTCCTGTGGGCACACCGGCTCAACAACAGAAAGGGTGGTGAAGACAGTGCAGTGCTAGGCCAGGTTTCGTTCTGGTGAACAGAAGGTCCCTTGGAGCGGGAACCAACCCACTGACGAGCTAATTCTAATTACATCACTAAGAAAACATCCACGAGTTACTCTAAGCATGGGTCCTTGAACTATGGCCCACAGGCCACTGCGGCCTGCCAAGGATATTAACCCGGCCCACCAGGTGTTTTTGCCACCGCTGTCTTCCTGCTTGGCAGCTGACTCATCCCAGGCCTGCAGTAAATTTGTTCATAGTTTTGTGTGTGTGTGTTTTTTAAACTATAGTCTGGCCCTCCAATGGCCTGAGGGACAGTGAACTGGCCCCCTGTTTAAAAAGTTTGAGGCCCCCTGCTCTACTGGGTATCATCTCTTACAGTGACTGCTGGCTCAGAAATCCTGGTTCTATGATCACTTTAGTGAAAGACTACAACCGTGTGAGCAAACAACATTGGGAAACTCATAAAATAAAGTGACCAGTTTTTTAAGTGGGACACCATTGGCCCGGGCTGAGGCTGGGGGTGGGACAGGAGGTTCTTGATAAAAAATTTGGCCTATATGGAGCAATAAAATTTTTCACAGAATGCAAAAATAGTATTGTACAGTATTTATTTTGATTTTTAAACACCGTGAGACATTGTAAAATTGTTAAAAAGCAGGGCGCCTGGTCACTTTATCATAAAAGGAAGTGCTAGTGATGTGAGGAGGGGGTTCCCATCACCCAGGGAATTCTAACAGGCTCCTAAGGACTGCCTGTGAGAGGAATGATAGGGACTAACCTGGGAAATTTCTACAAACTTTACCAAAGGCGATGCTGACCCAACAGAACTGTCTTATTTAAAGGTGTTTTCCTTGTTGGTTGAAAATGAAGCAATAAAAACTTTTACCACCACTTTCACCCTGTCCTTGGTTTATGCAATTAGAAAATGAAATTCAAGGACATGAAAATCATTGCAGCCACAGTAATCACTCCTAAATCCCTCGGCTTTCTAGAGAAGGAACCTTAAATTGAGGTACAGAATTTCCCTTCCTAGTCTGCTAGGCTCTACAGGGCTCAGGAAACAATCCTTCAACTACTTTCATCACTGGGAAAGTTTCTTCAAAAATGACAAGAGTTCAAAGGGAATTTTCAACCAATTCATGCCTAAGGCAGGAAACCGAAACACCAAATGGGACAGAAAAGAATGTTACACAAACACAGGCGAGGTCTGAGGGTGAGAGCCTGGGTTTTTCTTCCTCTGACCCACTTTTAGAGAACTACAAAGAGGAATACAGGGAGGTAGTTAATTGGTCACAGGACTTGTTTAGAGCCACCTCGACTTTCCTTTTCTAATTGACTGCTGGGAATAACACCCCCTTCAAGGAATGCTCCAAGGGGAAACGTGCTGGGACAAGAGAAAACTGATGAAATGGCTTCAGAAGCTGAAGATCATTAATTAAGAATATTGAGAACGAGGTTGAAAGCTAGGCTGAAACGAGTGGGAGGGACGACTTAGTATCAGCTGCTACCTTCACATTAGCAATTAAGCCTTATAAAGGCTCTCAGTGGAAAGTTACATCTCCCAGGCATTCCTCCGCACCAATAAGGGAAGACTCTCCTGGGGCAACTGAACTCTGAGGACCATTCCATTGACCTTACAGTTCCAGCGCTCGCACAGTCTGTATCTTGGCTCTCCGGCCGCAATGCCTTTCTAAGCTCTGCAAACCATAGACCAGAGCAGAGGTTCTTGGACTTGAGGAAGGGGTAACATGGCCCTGAACTTGAAAGTGCATTGATTGAAAAAAAGAGCAGGTTGCTGGGACCCACCCGAGGAGTTAATTTTGTTGACGTGGGGTGGAGTGAAATTTACATTTCTAACAACCCCCCAGGAGATGTTGATTGCTTTTGGGTCAGGGGCAAGCACTTTTGAGAATCTGTGGCCTGCGGGAATGGTTTGTAACCTGGGCACCTTTTTCTGTACACATTTGTGCTCAGGGTGACTCTCTGCGGTCAGAATGAAGCTGTGTTTCACAGCCTTCTCAGCGGCTGACGTCTGAAGTGTGTCTGGGTGGACATGTAAGCTAGCAAATGTGCCTGAACTGGGAACTCTACGGCCAAGTTCTAGCCCTGATCAATTAAATCCCATTCTAGAGGAGTGATGCCCAGGCACCCGGTTCTTTATTTTTTTTAACTTTTTTTTATGGTGAATTAGGTGGGGCTTTATATTATCAGATCAAATTTGTACTCTACAACTTTAACAATTTCCTCCTATGTAAAAATTAAAATAAGACTTTAGAACTTATCAACCCTTCCATGAGCTTGTCCTGCCCCTCTTTTATTTTCTCCTGCACAAGGCTGCACCCTGTCTTCCCTCTACACCCTTCCACCCCCAGTCCCATCCCACCTCCGGTTACCAACAAAGTCTTGGTTTGGTATGATAATTTTTTTAGCTTAATTCTTTTCTATAGCAGGGGTCTTATATACTATATGTGTTTTTGTGACTAACTTCACTTAGCATAATCCTCCTTGAATCCATCCATGTCATGAGGTGTTCCACAGTTTTATCATTCTTTAGGGATGCATAGGATTCCATTGCGTTTATGTAGCAAAGTCTATTTATCCACTCTTCCACTGATGGGCTTTTAGGTTATTTCTATTCTCTTGCTACTGCAAGCAGTGCTGTGATGAAAATGGGTGTGCATGGATCTGCTTGAGCTCTGTTCCTTGTTGCTTTAGGGCCATACTGTAACTTTATCCCATACCTCCTTCTACAGTGGCTGTATACTTGTACAATCCCATCAAGTAGGTATGAGTCCAGTCTCACCTGTCCCTTTCCAACATTTGTTATTGTGTGTGCTGAACTTTACCGCTTTAAGTCGTTCTATAGATTTTAGATTAGTCTTTGTCTACTACAGCATTAAGATCCCCCGTGTGTTTCCGCCGCCCACACCCCCTTCCCCCCGCAATCTAGGGACTCTTGATTAATTTTTTAGATGAACTCTTCTGACACACATAAGTATCTTATTTTTAGAAAATCCCAGCAATCTGTTTTGTCTTCTGCTGTGCCTGTGTGTGTTTGAAAGTATGTTAAGACTCAAGCTTGTGCCTATTTTTTCATTGTTGGTCTTCTGGTGTACATTTAAGTCTCTAACTTACCTTGAAGTCATTTATATATATGGAGTAAGGTATGGGTTCTATTTCATTTTTGGTAAACAGAAATCCAATTTTGCCAGTGCCATTTGTTGAAGAGTATCTCTTCCTCATTTGATGTATCTTGGCCCTTTGTCAAAAACCAGGTGTTGTTAGGGGGATCGATTTATTTCTGGGTTTTCTATCCTGGTACACTGGTCTACATATGCATAGCTATGCCAGTATCACAATGATTTGACTACGATGGCTGTGTAACAGGTCTTGATGTCTGGAAGAAAAAGGGAGGGAGCCTACCTTACTGTGCTTTAGTAGTGCTTTCTTTTTTCTGGGTCTCTTTCCTTTCCATATAAAGTGCGTGATTCGTTATTACTCCTCTTGAAAGGATGGCAGTGGGTCAGAATTCTATTATATTTATATACAGCTTTGGGTAATAGTAAATTTTCATAATGTTAAAGTCTCACTATCCATGAACGTGAAATGTTCCTTGACTTATTAAGGTTTCTTGTAGTTGTTCTTTGTAGTTTTCTTTGTTTCTCTGAATAGATACATTCTTAGGTACTTTATTAATTTTTAGCATAGCTATTGTAAAAAGTGTTTTCTTGATTCTCTTTGCGAAGTTCTTTTTGCTAGCATGCAGAAATCTGACTGATTGTGTCCCCTGCTAAGTTACTTCAGTCTCCCGGAAAAACTTCCTAATCTCAGTCTGCTGGCACAGTTGACAATGACTGGCCAATGAAACCATCCTCAAACTCTTGAGAGAAGAATTATACATATAATCTACACAATTTAGCCACCGTTCGTCTGTGTATGATTCATGCCTTTCAAACTTATAAAGTGAAAAAGAAAAATTGAAAATAATCTTATATTTCCTTATAAATTAGAAGAAACAGATCCTGATATCTGCTCGATCACATCTATCCTTGATTATGATATTTTACTGGCCACTCATTTTGTTTGGTTTATAAAATAAACTCTAATCCTCTTCCTTATACTACCAAGATCCTGCACTCCCCTTCCCTCACCCCCCCACCCCTGGTGCCCCTGCTGATCCTCCAACACTGTTCAAAAAGAACTATTTGAAGAGGTACAAATTAGAGCAACTCACGCCTTGTGAATACCAATACCTTATTTTTATGTAAGTACCACGTGCATAATTCTTTTGTGTTTTTGTTTTGGGAACCCTCCTTTGTACATTAGCTTCCTATGGGCCTTCACTCACTGCTATCCTGCCAATAGGAACCTACAGTCATTCTCCGTGGGCTTCCAAGAGTAAGTGTGGGCAGGACCGGAAGAGCTGCTGGTGGTTCAAACTGCTGCCCACACAGATCACAGCCCAACACGCAACCACTAGCCCGCCAAGGCCCCTCTGTGTGTCGAGGGGCCCTCCTCGAAGGAGCTTTCAAAGGAGTTCCTGGAAAAATGAAATCGAAAGATATTTTTTTTCCCCTTGAACTCTCTGAATACCTGTGAGTACATTATTTACGTTGGCATTCTATTTTTTTTTTTTTTTTAGAAATATGGTGAATCTGCTAATGTTTTTAAAAGACAGTAGGCTGCAAATCTGGAAATTATAGCCCAACAACTAATTAAGTAGCAGATGATGATTTCTAAAGCGTTCAAAATCTTCTAAAAGTCTTCCTTTACACCGTCTCTTCGGTTCCCTTCTAATGGCCGGTGGAGTAGACAAGTGACCTTGCGGAGCAGAATGACTGAGTGTGCGATGTGTAACCAAGTACACAGGCCATGAGGCTACCTTCTCTCATCACCACCCAACCTGCGTTCTCCTACTTTCATTGTTTTCTCCGTCTCATTTGGGCCTCCAGGCCTTCCTATGACGAGAATAATGTCTACCAGCTAATTTTCTGATGAAATATAAAGTTTTATGATGCTTACTCTTAACAAAGGGAGAGCTAAACATGTTCTCTGCTGAGACAAAATTAAAGCTAAGTTATTTTTGGTACATGCCACCTGAATGACACTACTTGGGACATTAATCTTCCATAAGAACTCTGTTTCTCACCCTTACTTCCTCACAGGAAGACATTTCCAGGCACAAATTCATTGTGTGCAATAAGTCATCACCTACTCATGATACTTGACAGTGCAGCTATCTCTCAGTAATAGGCTTAAAAAAAAAAAGGAGGAAAAAATCATCCCAAATCTGGTTCTACATGGAGGGCAGTTTTGCTTCTCTCCCCCTTTCCAGTAGCGTCTGGGGGTATTTGGGATTAAGATGACTTGGGAGGACAGGCTGTTGATCATCAGTGAGCAGAGGTCAAAATGTTGCTGAACCTCTCAGACACGTATCCAATGTCAAATGTCAAGAGCACTGGGTAGGAAAACTCGTCCCTGGAAGTTCCTCTATGCAGGGAGCGGAGGCCTCAGGCTCTGGAGAATTCCCAGGGAGAGGGGCATGGGGGCAAATCATCCAGAATCCAACCCCAGCTGCTGTTCCTCTCACTGCTCAGAACAACACGGCCTTTCCCTTGTCAGAAGTTGTCAATGCGGCCTTTTCTTATGGGTTTGTGACTTAATTTTGATAACAGACACAATTCTATCACATGATTCCTCACCTGAACAGACTTCCATTACTCTATAACACACACACACACACACACACACACACACATCCTTATAGAGAATTTTGGAGGTGGTACATCTCTCCAGAGAAAGATTTCCTTCCTCCCAAGGAGTGGTGGGTGAGTTTGAACTGCCAACCTTGCAGTTAGTAGCCCATTGTTTAAATGACAGTGTCAACAGGGTTCCTACATGATAAAACCCAAAGCCAAACTCATTACCATCAAGCAGATACCCACTCTTACGACCCTATGTAACAGACAGTGTAGGCTTCTAAACTGTAAACCTTTACAGGAGTAGAAAGTCTCATCTTTCTCCCCTGGAGTGGCTGGTGGTTTTAAACTGCCAACCTTGTTGTTCGCAGCTCAAAGTGGAATCCACTCTGTCACCAGGGATCCAGCATCCCCACTGCCTCTTTAAACTTTTAATGAAGCACGAATGGATGCAAACCGAGAGGAATTTTTTAAATTAGTGCAAGAATTCTAATAAAATATTTTACAAACAGACTGGATCATTACTTTAAAATTTAAACACTAATGCTAGCTCTTCTTTTGAGGGTCTCTTCATGAGGCCATTTTTATTTGGGGATAATTTTCACAGGGGTTCTCGTATAGGGAAAGATGGGTGATACCTTAGGAATTCTCATTATTAATATCAAAGTGAAACCACAATACTTAATGTATTTAACCACAATATTTCCTATGATTATTAAATTCGTAGCACAATTACATGATGAACTGGACTGTACATATCACATTGGTCCAGTTTAGAATGATTAACACTGGGTCATTACAGCCTTAACAATCCAAACAAGTCTAGTAGTTGACTTTTGATTATGATTTACAGCCTACTCTTGAGGAATGAGAGGTCAAATAGCTACTGAGGCAGTCTTTGAAGACATGGATTTTGAAAGGGTTCTACGAAGTGTCTAAAAGCATAACAAAATCTCCCTTGTTAACTCAAATACTTTTCGTCTTCTTGGGATGAGAGGGCTGGGGAGGATGCCAATGATAGATTAAACACAAAATCAACAGACCAGGTAGGCCAACAGCATCTGTCTTCTATGTAGTTACTGTATGAACCATCACGTTGTTGTTGCTCTTGCTGCTGTTAAGTGCCATCCAACAGAAGGAAACCCTACCTGGCCCTTTGCCACCATGGCTACCCCACATGCTGCTTGCCTCCTTGGTAAGGAATTATTTGGACATATTCTTAAGTTTTGCCATGTAACATATACTTACCTCTGAATTATAAACTGTGTAAATATGTCACCAAGAAATGCTAACATGCCCCCACTGAATGTGAATTGTTTATCCCAGCCTATAAAGTTCTGTGCCCTAATGCTACAGGGATATTAGATACTAAAATCTGATTAAAGCCATATTCCTTGGGTTTGCTGCCATTATTGATGATGCTAATTCACACATGTGTGAGTTAATGAAGCAGCCAGACAGGGTTTCATAGGCTGAGAAAAGACTGAAAGAAATCTTTTTTTTTTTTCCAGATAAAAAGTGTTCTAAGTATGGAAAGTGATATGGATACCCGAGGTAGTCCCCGCCAGCCAAAGCTGTGAAGAGGTTAGACTCTCACACAGTTCCATGGGTTGAGTATACATTACAACCAAGACAGAACTCAACATTTGAAACCAAACATTCATTTCATTAGAGGGAGTTGTGCCAGCTGGCGGCATACAGTTGACCAAAATATGAAAAGTAAGCTTTAGTGTCTCTTCTTTGTGAAGCATTAGCCCCTTACCAGAAGAGGGCAATGGTGGTCCAGCTGGCATTACTTGCAAGTTGACTACGTGCAGTGAAGGTGGTATCTACCAGGGCAGTCAGCGCTCATGAAATGGAACTGCAGCAATGCTGGCTGCTACAGACCAGACTCTTTGCCTGTCCTCACTCTTGGATGAATTAACAGGCTATTGGAATAGCAGCATTGCCTGTTGCCATTCACCCAGCACAGTTTAAAGTTGCCATGTTCCCTAGTCGCGCGAGCCTTAAAACTCTTCACATCCCAAACCAGGAGGAACTCTGCTTTCCAGCTATCAAAACAGAGACGTATTTACCAAACAGTACATGGAACACTTGCTATACCATCAGAGCCATTCCAGATGCAGATGCCACGTTCACCACAGTGCCCTGGCTTTCCTGGGGACTTTGGGAGTCTTCAGTCCCCCATTAGCTTCCTTTCCTGACACTAAGCTTACCCTCCCAATCGGATCAGGTACAACCTGCAGCTTCTCTAAATAAAGCCTTCCCAAGGCCCTCTCTCTCTGACACACCGCGTATTCCAGTGTCCAGTTATACTCAATATTGGCTTCATAAGCACATTTAATTCTACTGAAGGCAGAACTTTTATTTCCAGTTCGTGGAACTGTCGGTGTGAGTGAGGGGTAAATGGGAGGAGGATGAAGGGACGGGGAATAGTTTTAATGGGTTGTCCTTCAAGGGGCACACAACATGGATACTGATCGCACCCAATCCATTGTCATTGAGTCCATTCGGGACCCAAACAACCCCTGGGGCCACCAGGGTTGCTGATGCCGCACGAGTAGAGCTATTCTCTCCCAATTTAGGAATTCATAAACCTAAGGGTGGTAAAGACTCTGAAGTCATATCTGATTTTTCAGTCGTTCCCACACTAAAAATCCTCCCAGGGCTGCTTTTCTCCCCACCACTGGCACCACTCCTCCCATTCTGGGATGCTTTAGCACTCCATGTACCCCAACACCATGTTCCCAGGCTTTTTTATAGCACCCATCTTCTTCCAAATCATTGCTATGGCTCTTTCTTCTCCAACCACCGTCTTCTCCTGCCTGCCCTTCTACAAGAGTGGACCACTGGTCACCTGTGACAACAGAGCACCTCTAATTTGCTATGAAACTCTTTCTCTAGTGAGTGAGGCTTTACGGGACTATCTTTGATTCCCAGAAAAAAAAAGACTGAAGTCCTTAGGTTGGCCTGACCACACACCCCAGTTTGCCTGAATCAGTGGGATAATTACCCTTCCTTCTTCATGTAATCACTACCATCTACACCCTACCACCCAAGCATAATTATGAAGAGCAGGGGCCTTGGTTCGCAATACGCTCCCCAATCTCTTTACCTGTGAGCCTCTGGGAGGTCTGGCTGCTGCTGCCTTTTTAGTCTCCTGTCAACCCACTTTGCCTAGTGTTCTCTTTGCCCTAGCCTTCCACTCATCCATTCACTCAAGTTTTATTTATTACATGTACACCAGACACTAGTCCTGTGCCAGAAGCTGACACAGAGCAGTGAACAAAATAGACAGGAACTTGGCTCTGCTGGAAGGCACTCCCCACCTCCGCCTCCAACCCCACCTTCACTGTGGCTCCCATTGGGGCTCCCTTTAGCCCTGGCTCCATGCCCCTTCCCCATGGAAACCTTCTACAGGCTCCAGATCACAGCAGCTGACCCTTTATCTTGCTGGTAGCATCATGCGCCTCTTTTGGAAACAATTGTTCAAGACTGCAATTTTTCCTGCTTCTGAGTGATCCGTCCATCTGAGGGCCAGTTTCCTCCCAGAAATGATGAGGTCAACATCTATTTTTACTCGCTATTGAACCTCTGTTGCCTAGTGCGGTGCCTGGCCAATAGAAGAGACTCAACACACCTGCTATAGGAAGACAGGAGAGTGGCTGGAGGGAATGGCCACCCTCCACCTATGAGCCGGTCCCCTCCCCAGATCCCAGTGCAGCTGACGACGCCCAGTTTTAAAAACCTCTCATGATCTCGTTTTCCGAACCTGCTCACCCCCAGCCCTCAAGCCATTCCAAGGGCTCTGGCAGGGAACAAAAGACACCCATCTCATGCAGCAGCTTTACCTCTCTTTAACTAAGAAACACAACACAACTCTGTACTCTGCCCGGAGAGTCTCAACCCTGCAAAGACCTGGCAAAGGGTCTCCAAAGGAAAAGAGAGGGTGGGTGAAAACCAGACAAAACCAAACCGAAAGAGAAAAGCATTAGAAGACCCCAAGCAATTCATGTCAACAAAATCAAAAAACAGTCTAGAAGACTCGAGTCACTGAGTTCCACAAACCTAGCAACCTTCTCCTCGCAAAAGCGATGTAGTCTCCAACATCTATTTCAAAGCAGATCTTTGAACAAGTACACGGCTCAGTTCAGCAATTTCTCCAGAGGTTTTGAAATATTGAAGCTTCTACCTCTTGGCAGAAAAATATTGCTCATGGCTCTTCAGAGTCCACTTAGCTTCTACTCATGAAGGATTTCAGATCTCAGCCTGAATTTGGGTTTGGGCATGCGCACCCAACTTGTGACAGGGGGTGGGAATATAAACCCCTATTCAAGGCTTTGGTTGTTGTCACCACAATATGCCACTGGGGGAAACATGGTCTAGCGACCTGTTATACTGTGATGAAGGTATTCACATCAACAATATCTTGTGGCCTGGGATTTGCATTGTGCCCAACATCATGAGGATGGACCAATAGGTAAGGAGTGAAGTGGCAATTTCTTCTCTGTGCCATCTCCTGCCCCTGTGGAGACCCCTTCTCCTCTGTCACATCATCTTCCCAAAGGACCCCTTGACCTTTGTGTTAATGAAAATAAAAACCACTATAAAGGAAGTGTAAATTAAAATCATCACGCTTCCTACACACCATGGTTTGTTAGCCCCGCAGTATGAGAGTGCAATGCCAGATCCGGCCACCTATGCAGCCGTGAGCATTCCTGTGGAGTGCATGGGCATCGATTTGACCGAAGCTGGAAGCTATGAAGAAATCCAGCCTGTATGCAGAATCGAATGAACAAAGAGTATCAATGCAGACAGAAAAAGCTGCACACCCCTGGTCCTCCACACGACGATGTTTGCTTTCTGCCCAGAGTCTCTCACTGCTTCTCGTTTTTCTAGAACTCACTTCTTACTTGGTGTTCCTGGAGAGGAATGCTACTCCCTCCACGAGGCTTTCTCTAACCACCTATCAAATCTGGAGACAGCCCCTGTCATTATCCATCAAGCACCAGCTTTTATTTTCTGCATCACATGTCTCCGTTTTTAAAATAATTTTCTGGGTTCCTTTTTTTGTTTGTTTGTTTTGTGTGTGTGTGTGTGTGTGTGCATCACTGTCCTCTGGTGGTCGTGGCAGCTACCCAGCACTGCTCCTGAGAGCCACCGGTGGATTTGAACCGCCAAGCCTGTGGGATGCAGTCCCCCACTCAACCACTTAGCCACCAGGGCTCAGCCCTCTTCTGGGTTCCTTTGAGCCTGCCTAAAATCTCAGCTTCATAAAAGAGAAACCTTGTCATTTTATCCCCAAAATGCATCATCACAGCTTGAACCATCCCTGGCACGTGAGAAACAAATGATATTCAATGACTAAATCAAAACACAGAGCAATCGATGTGCATCTAGTCCTTTTCAGCCCACGAGAGATCCAAGCAAACCCCATCTTGCGATTGAGTTCATTCTACTCACCGCGACCCACTTGCCACAGTGTACAATTGCTGCCTTAGGTTTCCTTAGCTGTCAGTTTGACCCACGGTGTCTGCCCGGCCTTGGTTCCAAAGAGTGAAGGGCAGGTTAGGTTCCCATATCAGATTAAAGAGGGAAAAATAAATAAATGGGGTCTTATGACGAGAGGGCCTTAAGAAGTTCATGAAAAAATAGAATTGAAAGGTAATGGGACTTTCCCACAAATGGCTTGAAGTCCTTCATAGGGCAGCACAATGAGTAACCTAAAGGCCAGCAGTTTGAGCCTACCATCACTCTACAGGAGAAGACTGCTCCTGGAAAGACGAAAAAGAAAAGAAAAAAACCCTCTCAAAGTAGCCATCGAGTTGATTCTGACCCATTGCAACCTCTTGCCACTTTGGATTTCGAAGTCTGCAAGTCCGTACAGGAGTAGAAACCTTCATCTCTCTTCAGTGGAGAGACCAGTGGTTTTGAACTACTGGCCTTGCTGTTTGCAGCCAACAGTACACCACCACAAGACTGTGGCCTAGGAGATCTGATAAAGCAGAGCTACTCCATCCTAGAGCTCATTGAGTCAGAAGCCACTCAAAGGCCAACAGTTTGCAGATGGCCTATGATACATCTGAAAGATACATGTCAAGTGCTGCACATGAAAGCAGAGTCTATCATCTTTACACGTATTCATGGGACTGGTTCCTCATCTTACAGTCTGAATTGATAATTTTCCAAGAAAGAACCTGAGCTTTCTTTTTTACCAATAATTTTATTGGGGACTCTTACAGCTCTTACACCATTCAGTACATCATTTGTATCGAGCATATTTGTACTCATGTTGCCATCTTCATTTCCAAATATTTTCTACTTGGGCCCTTGGTATAAGTTCCTCTTTTCCCCTCCTCTTTAAAAAAAAAAATAATTCCATTGACGGCCCACACAACTCCCATCACGATCGATACACGTGTCAATTGTATGCATATCACATTTGCACACCTATTGCCATCATCAGCCCCAAAACATCCTCCCTCCACTTAGGCCCCCAAGTACCAGCTCCCCATATTTCCCCTTCCTCCTCCCTTCCCCTCCCCCATGAACCCTTAATAATTTACACATTGCTATTACTTTTTCATATCGTACTCCGTCTGATGTATTTCTTAACCCACTTCCCCACTGTCCATACTCCAGAGAGATCATATAGTGATCCCTACAATTGGAGCTTTTATCGATAGGGCAGGGTGAGCAAGAAATGGGGTTGGGGGTTCAATCCCACAGCAAAGTAGAGCTGCCAGAGGTGAGGTTCCGGATCTGGAAAAGGTGTCAACATTTACTGGGCTCCTTTATCCTCAGGTCCCAGTGTTCAGTTCAGTCTACTAGGTATATCCCATATGAACAGGAAGGTATGCTACAACCCAGCTAGCTCTGCAATAGATGTTTAAAGCTGCGGGCTCCCACCTTATACGCTCCTTAACTCATCATACTTACTCATCATACCATATATCCAAGATGACAGGCTGTTAATCAGGGCTGTGTAATTCATATCTTTACCCAGCCTCTCCTTTGAAAAGAATTCATTGTTTTTATTTTCTAGCGCATAGAGTTGCGTTATGAACTAAAAACACCTTTTTGTTTAATTTATTTCCATACCACACTTCTCTCTCGCTCTCTTTATAATTAAACCAGTTTTCAAAGTAAGATGGAAAAAGGCTTATGGCCTCTATACCAAACCCTTATGCTCATGCCATAAATAATTTATAGCACGATGGTTGCTTCTCAGCAGCAGGCTCAAATTCCCATTTTAATCAAAACTGATTTGGAAATCTATTTCTCAATTTACATGTGGTCAGGGAAACGTCTCACCAAGGGAGCCTTCAGACTCCTTCATGGAAATGGGCACGCTTCCCAAGCTCCGACAACATCGGGACGTTATTAACCGCTGGTGATCATTTTCTTCTACCCTCTGATGCTCTTAACTTCATCAAAGGGTAACTTCATGGCGGCAGCTTCAGAGGGAAAATCAAAAGCTCAAAACCACAAAACACCAATGGTATTATGTTCACTGATATTTCAAATGTATAAACAGACCTCACAAAGAAAAAGAACCAAAGAGGCACTGAAATTATCTGAAGACACAAACTTTTACTACAAATACAGACTAGCCAACAAATAAAAGTACCAACTGGTGTATTAAAAAAAAAAAAAAAAAAGACCCGCGCCCTCAACCTATTGTCATTGGTCGATTCTGACTCATATTGACCTCATGGGGCAGAGCAGAACCGACCCAGGGAGGATTCCTTGGAGAAACAAAGTGCCACATCTTTCTCTTGCTGGAAGAGGGGCTGGAGGATTGAGTCCTTGACCTTGCCAGTAGTAGCCAAACACTTAACCCCGGTGCCAGCAGTACTCCTTAACCAGTGTACTGTTGCGCTTCCAATCTCCAAACTCCTACCTCTGACACTAGTTACCTCTTACACTACCTCCCGAGCAGGTAAAATAGAAAACGTTTTTCATAATTTTTTTTTATGTCTGATTACAAAATGGCCTCCCAAAATTTAAATACTAAATTTAAATACTAATTGAGTACGTTTGTTTATAACTGATTCTACAATATGGATTCCGCAAATTTTTGATAAGCACCATGCCCTAGCTTAGTTCTCACTAACCTGAAGAAATAGCAAGAAAGTTAGATTCTTCTTACCCAGCTTCACAGGTAGAACCTTTGTACATAAAGTTAAACTTCTCCATTACCAATCAGTGACACAGATTCAAAAGGCAAAACCATACATTTTTTTCTGAGCTTGAAAATATTGCTGATTTTTGGCTTTAATTGATCTATATCCAGATGAAATAAAGTAGAAGAGAAGGGTTTACTTACATTATAGAAATTATGGGAAGAGGATTCTTGAATTTTCAATGATTTCGGTCTTTCTCTTTTCCTAATTGATATGGAATTTTACCAAAATGAAGATTAAAAAATATGTAAATGAATTTCTTTCCAGAAGTCATTTATTTTCCTCACCTGATTCTATTGCAAAGCTGATGAACAAAATATAAGATTAAATTAAAACACTTAATGTCTCTTATTATCATGGCTGGAAAATCACTTCTACTACTTCCCATAAAACTGAATATTTGATGAAGTTAAAAGCAGCATGCATTCAGCTTTTACTCTAGACTTTTAGGCATCATCCTAAATTTATTATTATCAAAAATACAGCAAATTCAAAGTAAACAGATTCAGATGCTCTGAATTCACTGATATATCAATGTATTTCTTTCTTTGTTGAGATCAAAGCTTAGTAAGCAAAATTCAGCCTGTTTTAAATCTTCTTTCGGGGGGAAAAAGCACGCAAAGTCTTTTTTAAAATTGAAGCTGATTTTCACTTGGTTACCTAGTTTCATGGTATCTGAGATGCTTGTAATGACAAAAACTTGTAAAGTGACCAGGCCGACATGACCAGCGCTGCAAATACTTGCTTGTCACGCTGCGGGTATGGATTTTCATGTGAAGATCAAGGGTTACTCTTCTGGGTCTTAAGGCTGGGACTCTCAAGTCTTAAGTTTTCCTCCTTTGTCTTGGTATTAACAGAGACAAGTCTCAGACTGCACTTTCTTCAAAGAGCTTGTCTGGTACAAGGCCAATGTAGAGAGAGGCAAGGAATGGGGAGAAGATAAAGGGGGGAGATAGAGAAATAAGGAGAGAAAAGAAAAAATGAAAAGTCTACAGATGCAGCAATATCATAAGAGTGTAACTTTCATAAGACCTGTAGTTCTCTCAGCCTAAGGACACATGGGAAATTATTTTCTATTCCATTAGTATGAGTTGTTGCTATTAGTATCAAAAGTATCAGAGAAAGAAGAGAAAAAACAAAGATGGAAGATGAGTGCCTATGGAAGTTACAAATCCTATTTAAGTGATTCAACCTCTCTATGAAAATGAACTACATTTTAAGAATGACATTCCGCAAAATAATGTCATTAAGATGCGCCCTGGTGGCATAATGGGCTCTGATTGGGCTGCTAATCTCAAGGTCAGCAGTTTGAAACCACCAGCTGCTCCAAAGGAGAAAGATAAGGCTTTTTACTCCCATAAAGAGCTAGTCTCAGGAACTTGGATAGGCAGTTCAACTTTGTCATGTAGGATCTCTGAGTGAGACTTCAGTAGGTGGCAGTGAGTTAGTTAGCTAGTTAGTTTGAATGTCAAATTCCCATGAAGAGGACTTTTTTAGTCAAGAAAATAGAAGTTGCACAAGGCTGAAAAAATTTTTTTAAATGTGATTCTATTTCTATTTTGATATCATTCCAATTTTCAGAAAAGGTGAGAGAATACATATTTAGGAAACCTATTAAAAAGGTATTTTTAAATTGGTCTAAGAACTTATAACTAATTTCCAAGTTTAAGTTTCATAGTAAAAATTAAAATCCACTTTTTTTCTGAGAGGGGCTGCACAAAACCCACCATGATCAACTACATAGAAAAGGTAGAACTACCAGGATGGTCAACTTTTTGTTGTCCTTCTTCTAAGTGGAAGACATTTGGGATCTTCTTCCAGGAGTACAGCGATGCAGCAGGCTGGAGAGTGATGTGCGATTACCCAGACACCAGCTATCCCACTTACCCATTTTTTTCACATATGAAAGAGTAGGGCAGTGAAAATGGAAAGGAGTCATTACATTAATTGATAGCCTTAAATAAGTGTCAATGTTTTTTTAAACAGTAAAAAGAAAACAAACAAATCGCTTAATGGATTATTTCAAACACACCACAATACAGAGCCACCCTGATTGAGAATCTTTACGAGTGAGAATGAGTTTTGATTTCTTCTTCTTTACTACTTCAGTCCAAGGAGTATGCTAGAGAAATAATTGATTGGAACCAAGTGTTCTGAGACAAAAAAAAAAATAAGAACGTGCAGCTGTCTCTCTCCTAACTGAAAGAAGGGTTCCTCTGAAACCTTTTGTAGGCTAAAATAACTTCTTAAAAAATGCAAGTACCATCAATGTGTAAAGGAAAATATTTTAGACCATCTCAGACCCCAAATATAACCTCCTAAATCATACAAAATAAGACAGAACATCTAAAGTGAAAGCCTGGCGCTGGGGTGGTTGGATGCTGAGAGGGGAGCCTTGTTTTAGAAAAGAAGCTTGGTGACACTACACTTCAGGTTCAGGGCAGGTGCTTCCTTGTTAGTGGTTTGCTAACAAACAAGCAAAATTCTAGTTTTTGCTTTTTGCCTTTTATCATAAAACTCTTCTTCATTCCATTTGGCCAGCCAGAATAAATGCTAATGTCAGTCTTTTGTGAAACCACAGAGGCACATAGGGAACCTTTGATATGGGGGAGACCTGTCTTTCCAACGTTTCCATTTTGCCTTTCATCTCATGGAAAACTCAGCGGCCTGTTTGTGCAGTGTAACTTTGCCTGCCACGGGAGTGTCAAGGTGTGATCTTTGGGAAGCAAAAGACTGGGTCGCAAGCACATCAAGGGGGTCCAAACTGCCAACCTCTTGGTTAGTAATGTGTGGAGTTCTCCGTAGAAGACATTGGAAAGTGTAATGCTTGAATTCACAGAGATCATATTTGTATCACAAAAGCACTTTGCAGGCTAACAGTGTGTTCAAACACTGTAAAGTCCCCACAGGGCTTTCCACACAGGGCTAAGCTGCTTCTTATAGTTTTAACTCCTATTTCTAGGTTTCCTCCCCATGGACTTTCTGGAAGCACAGTTGACATTTTTAAGGCAGGATTTTGTTTTGCTTGTTTGTTGTTTGTTTTTAAGACTCTGACAGCTAAAAGATGGTTAAAGATAAATCAACAGCCAATGATGCTCAGATATAAGCAAAGAACATTGCAAGTGGTGATGTCAATCAAGAAACAACATGCAAATATGTTAAAAACAATTTTACTGTTTTTCTTGGATATTACTTATTATTTTTTCATTAAAATTTAAAACCCCTTTATTGTAATCTATTTTTGTGTACCTCTTTACTTGTTGTCAACTAAGTATTAACTGTATAAAATATAAGCTACCTTTTAATATATCTTTTTTTTTTTAGGGCATCACTGCTCTCCGGTGGTGGGAGTAGGAGATAATCTTTTGTTTTTGTTTTGTTTTGTTTTTTTGGGGGGGGGGGCATCACTGCTCTCCAGTGGTGGGAGTAGGAGGTCCAGCCCCACTGCTGGAATTGAACTTCCGTCCCAGTGGGCCGCAGTCCTGCGCACAACCACTATGCCACCGCGGCTCAGCCCCTTAATATATCATTTTAAAAATTATTTAAAATGATCATTAGGGCAGTGAACTAATTGTTAAATTATCTGAATCCTATCACTGGCAGGGAGTACACATCTCCATGAAACCTTCCTTTGGACAGTATAGTAGATTGAATGGTGTCCCTAAAAAAGATAATCACCACATCCAAATTCCTGGCTTCTGAGAACGTTACTTTATGTTAAAAGGGGCCTTTGAAGATGTACTTACATTAAAATTCACGAGTTATCCAGGAGGGTCCCAAATCCAGGGACATGTGTCCTGATATGGGATTCTGAGAAGAGAAAGTGAAGTGAAAACAGCAGAGGAATGTGGCTACAAGCCAAGGAAACTGGCGACCACCACAAGTTAGATGCAGTGAAGGCCAAACTGAGTTTCCAGAGGGAGCATAGTGCTGCTGAAAATTTAATTTCAAACACCAGAAAGGTAAGGGAATAAATCTGAGGCTCAGTGTCTGGTGATGTATTACAGAAGCTTTAATGCATATAATACAGAAGTCAAATAAAAACATTTTGGCAGCTAAAATGTCACTTGATGGAAATGAAACTCTAAGCTGCAATGCTTTCGACAAACAGTATTTGTCAGTTTGTTTATTTAGTTTTCTGAAGCTACCAGGAATACAGGAATCTGTCTTTGAGAAAACACATTGTTTTATTTGTTAATGAATCACTCGTTCCTAAAGGATTTCAACAGTTGCCAAATCAACGATTCCTATATACACCTACTGGAAAACCATCTTTAGAAGTCTTTTTGCTAAACCAATGTACTCTTTCTCAACTACAACAGTGTCAGCTAAATGGATATCTCTTTTATGACTCAATTTTTACCAGGCAGGGAAACTGGGGTAGGGCTCCCCAGTCAGAGCAACAAGCTTGAGCAAATCCAGAGGTGTATAAGCAGAGAGTGGTAGGGAAGTCGAGGCTGAATATGTTGGCTGGAGCAAACAGGGCTGGACAATAAGTCTGTCTGGAGAAGCAACTGTGGGCTTCAGGAGAGAACCTTCTTATGCTCGGGGCACCAGGGATGCTGGCAGTCAGGCACTTTCACCAGACACCCCCTATCCCACCCCCAGGTCTTTCGCTTTATGCCCAATTCCTTTCTCAGGAAGTTACCAGAAGCAGGACTCTCAAGCAAAGACCACATAAGAAAGTGAAAGAGCCCCGGTGGCGTGGTGGTTGTGCGCGGGACTGCGGCCCACCGGGACGGAGGTTCAATTCCAGCAGTGGGGCTGGGCCTCCTACTCCCACCACCGGAGAGCAGTGATGCCCAAAAAACAAACAAACAAACAAGAAGGTGAAAGGCCTAAGATAAGACAACCCAGCAGAAGAAAGGAGAAAAGGTAAGTCAAAGAAAATGCCTATGCATCAAGCCTCAAACACACAGCGGGTCTAGAAAGCAACAGGAAGATAGTTCCAAAAAACAAAATGAAATGTACTCAAAATGAAATGTACTACTCTATTTTCTGATTGGAATGATCATGGTAATACTCATTGGGGCCATTTTTGGGGGGAGAAGGACATCATAGGAGCAAACAAAACGGTCACAATCCTACCCACAAAGCAAATCTGAATTAAAAAAAAAAAACCCAACATTGTTACAATAAGAAAATGTGATCCTATAAAATTAAATAAAGGAAATCATAAACTACCTTTCAGTATAACTTTTTTAATACATAAAGCAGTCACGAGGGCAGTGAAACATTTGTTAAAGAATTTTAATCCTATTTCTAACAGAGATTACATATCTCGAATCTTCTTTGGAGATGTAGTAGATTGAATGGTGCTTAAGGGCAAATAAAAAAGTACTGATGTAAAATTATAGATATTTTATCAAGTAAAAAACATCAAACTGTACAGCTATTGTTTCTCAACATATCTTTCAAGTCTATCTACCCTTCTGAAGGCAGTATTTTTATCTCTTCGATTCTTCCACCAAATAGTTCTGCCCTTTTTGATTTACTGTCAAAACATTAGCTTGAACATCTTCAAGACTCAAATTGTGTTCTATTCCATAGCTTTCTAAGGGTTGAGGGGCGTGGCGGCTGTGCAGCAGCAGTGTGAAAAAGGAAGAAGGGCGTCATAGGTAGGCGGGATCCTCAGGGGCCAGCCCTCGCTACCCTAGCAGAAGCAGCAGGAGCACTGTCGCCATGGGGAAAAGTTGTGTTGTGTCTACTTCTCAGCCTCTGTCTCACCAATGCACTTTACCATTTTCTTAAATCTTCTTCCTGCTAAGTCCCCGCGATCATTTTGTGTCTTTGGAGAACATCTAGTCAGACCACTCCTTTAGAATTCCAGAAAACAGCTGCCACAACTGTCTGAGCAGAATGCTTGGCCTTGAATTTAACTAGCCCGGCAGGTCCTCTTGGAGCCCTGGTGGGGTCATGGGTGACAAGCTGCACGGGGAACCACAGGGTCAGCCCTTCAAAACTGCAGGAGAAAGACAACATCATCACCCGTTTTCATAACGAGTCACGGTCTTGGAAATCCACGGGGCAGATCTCCTCTCCTGTCCTACAGGGTGGCCGGGGGTTGGAAACGCCGTGATGACAGTGAGGGGGTCGGTCCCTGTGGAAGTCACAGTTTTGCTTAGATTTTGCTCTCGGACTGCATTGGCCAATCACAGACTCATCCATTAAACTGTGGGTGATTTGTTCCATAAAATCATCTTCATTAGCTTTGATCTTACTTAAAAGCCTGACAGGAAGACCAGTTCTTTGAGAGAGCTATCTTTGCGCAACAATTTTTGTTATTACCCTGTCTTGGGGTTGGGGGGAGATGCACGTTAACAACACCAACACAAGTGGGCTATGCAGAGAACTTGTCTGCAGGTATCCACAAACTGCAGAGACATGTTTAAATATGTTTCTCTGAGAAAAGTCTGTGCATATATCAACTAGAACCCTGGTAGTAATACTTTTTTACTTATCCGTGAATGAGCTGCATAATGTCCATTCAGGCAACATCAACTGTATGTGAGCCTGTAGTCCCATATGATTATACTAGACCATAATGTTATAGTAGAGTTCAGAAATTGCAAGTGGATAATGGCATAGTAAACATAACAGTTTAAAGCATGAAGCATATGTATCTCATGTCTTCTATTCACAAAGCAATTGCACTGCCAAACATCTAATGAATGTACACTGGTATAGACAGCACACATTTCTTGATAGTCATATTAAATGCTTATGTTACTGGCTTAAATCTTTCTGCACTGTACTTTCTATCTAATAAGTTTACTAACAAGGTACAAGAGGACTTCAAAAAATGCATAGAAAAATCCCCTTTTTCCATGAATTGTTTGAAGATCCCTCATATGTTTCGACCCTTAGGCAGCAGCATCCAACCTGTGTCTCACCTGTCTCTTGAGGATTTTAGTATTGTCTTTCTGTTTAGCTTCCTTTCAAAAATGTTACCATGAAGTGCATCATAGCTCCCCACACAGTGAAACCTGTGGCAGGCACAGCAGTCAAAAGGAAATTAAACCAGAGATTAAACAACACCAAGGTGGGAACTTGGTGATAGCGGTTTCTCATGATTTTAGCATGTTGCACTGGACAATAAATCATGACAAGCCTGAAAGAGCAAAGAAAAAATTCTCCAAGTTGTTTAAAAGCCAAAAGGCTAATCAAAAAGGTGAAAGGGACCTATATCAGATGTGGAGAAATTGTAAGTGGTGTGGACTGGGGACCAATCAGAAAAACAAGCTGACAATTACTGATGGGGTATGGGTCAGGTACAGGATGCTCAAAGAAAACCAGGACCATATACACAAAATTCACACAATATCCAAATCACACAACATCCGGGTCTTCTACATTTAGGAATTGCAGGTAGTACTTACATACTTCAACCCAACTATTGCATGCCCCCACAGTCCAATAAAAACTTAAAAGTAACTCACAAAATCATTAATTATTTTAAACATCAAAGATATGTCACACGTATAGTAAACTGACTTTCCAATTAAATCTATTCCCTCTGACTATTCTCATCTCAACCAAATGGGTCCCTGGGAGTCCTGTGCATTTCCGACCCTGTTCTGCAGGCGTGGCCAGAGCTGATGGAACCATCCTGCCATGCCATTCTGCAAACGTGGAACTTGGGTAGGGAGGGTGGTCAAGCAAGGCTTATAACACGGAACCGTAGGAACTGTGGGGCTGCCAGAGGCCCTGGGAAGGATGCCCACAGAAGAGACACTGGAAATGCTGCAGTGACTTTCCACCTGGAGTCTTGTGAGCCATCCTGTAACTGTGTAGCAAACTCCATATGAACACGGTGGTCCAACGTCCCGGTCCCAGGTGTCTGCAGCCCTCATCCCTCACACAGACCCCGGACCCAGACCGGGCCAACCAGACTGGGGGCAGCTGGGCCTTCCTGCTTAGAGAAACCTCCCAACCCACAGGCCCTGGGTCCTGCAGCCAACCCGGCCCTCCAAGGCCGCAGAAGGCAGGAACAGAAACCAACCACCTTTCCCTCCCACCAACTGGGCTGTTAACAAAGTTAACACACTTACTGCTCACACATTTTAAAAAATGATTTCAAGGGTTCAAAATGGAACACGGGTCAGAAAGAGATCAGTGGGACCCCTCCTGCCAAGACTAAGGCCCTTAGTCATCCTTCAGTTTTGAAATGGAATGCACACCTTTGGTCACTTACGATGAAAAGAAGAGCATTTTCCCAAAGAGGCAGCTCAGAGCGTTAGGAAAGGAGGGGAACCAAGAGTGGAAACCCAGGGAAGCAGCAGGGACAAGGAGGGTACACTATAGGAATGGGTGGGCTGAAACAGAGTGTGCACGGACTATTGAATGTGATAACACGATCCACTCAGTAAGCTTTCACCTCATTCACAACTAAAAGTTAAAACAGATATCTACTGTTATAGTTAAACAATAGTACGGAGTTTTTGCTTATCTAAGGAAAGGTAACTCTTAAAAAGTTCCCTTACTCTGCTCACAATTATAAAGACTCTCTCCAGTTGCACACATAAGACGACCTTACACAGACAGTTTCCAGATGCCGGATAACCCATGCAGTAAATGACTCACTCACTTACTAAGCTCGAGGCCCAGCACTGGAGGAGAGGATGTGAACAAGCAGTCAGGATCCTTATCTTCCGCTGCGCTTCTAGTCTCATTTTAGAAATCACTCTTAGAGCCTAATGTAATTCTTACAAAAGGAAAGAGGCAGTTATTTATTTATTCTATAATTAATTAATATTTAGTTATAATTAATATAATACCTCTGTTGTTGCTGTTAGGTGCCATCAAGTTGGTTCTGACCCATAGCAACCTTATACACAACAGGATTACACACTGCCCGGTCCTGATCACCCTCACACTTGTTCCAATTCCTGAGTCCATTGTTGCAGTCAATCCATCCCCTTGGGGACCATCCTCTTTTTTGGTACCTCTCCATTTTACCAAACATGATGTCTTTCTCCAGGGAATGTTATCTCTCGACAAAATGTCAAAAGTTTGTAAGACAAAGTCTTTCCATCCTTCCCTCTAAGGAGCACACTGGCTGTACTTCTTCCAAGACAGATCTCTTGGTCGGTTTAGCAGTTCAGATTACTTTCAATATACTTCTCTGCCCCCAAATTCAAATGCAACACTTCTTCGTCTTCCTTATTCAACTTCCAACTTAATATTCAGTATCCAACAATAAAATCTCTACAAATACCCCCAATTTACTACCATCAAGCTGATTCCAACTCTGAAACTCAGAGCAACACTCTGTAAGGTTTCCGAGGCTGTCCATCTTCTCACCAGTAGATCGCTTCATCTTCGTCCTGAGGAACAGCGGGTGGTTTTGGTCTGGGGGTTGGCAAACTGCAGTCCTTGAGCTGTGGGCGACTCTTTTGGTACATGCGTAAGGCTCTGAAGTAAAACTGAACAATTTTAAATGCTATTATGCAGATGATGATTTCATTTGTTTATAAAAACATACTTATGGCTTGCAAATACTTTTTAAGTTGTTGTGAGGGCCAAGATTGGATTTTCCATCTTAAAAGTTTGCCACCCCTGAGCTAAAGGAATGTTGTGGGCCTGTGGTTAGCCGATCAACCCCTGTAGCACGGCCCCAGGAAGGCTCATACTATTTCTGTCAATGTGGAGACACTGAACATTTCACATACAGAGATCAGGTGGAGGGGGCAAAAGTCAAATGTAGCTACTCTCATACTTACCATGGAAAGTAGTTTAATGTGCTGGGGATAAATTCCGTTTTTTCTCTCTACTCACTACCCCTTTCTACACACACACACACACACACACACGCACGCACGCACGCACACACACACACAGAGGCCTGATTACAAATTCCTCATTAGAAAGGAATTAAGTCCAGATTTCTGAGAAAGGTAGCAATCACCATTTTCAGTCAGTGACTGCACTGATAGGTGGTCTAGCAGTATCCTCCCGGGAGGCAGGAAGCTTGTGGTTCTTCTGGCCAGGGTGGCAGTCACTACGCCATGCACTGCGAGCTTCACTCAGTGCCCGGGGGCCTATTACAGGGGAAAGACTGAGCGCAGTTTGCATTTCAGGCACGCGCGTGTGCGTGCGCGCGCGCACACACACACACACACACACACACACACACACCCCCCAAAGCAGAAACAGGGAAGACCAATGGGTAGGAGGCTTGGCGTGATTGCCTTGAGGTGTGTGCAGAGCAGTAGGGAAAGGGCTTTCTGTCTTCAAAAACTTCACAAAAGGGTCAAGCAATCGGGGCAGGGGAATGTCCTCTGCATTTTGCAGCCAGGCTGCTGAGAAAGGAGATGAATTAAATGCTTCAGTGGAGAGGGAAGACAAGTCAAGAGGCTCAGTGTGGAGGAGGACCAGGTGCGGGACACACGAGAGCTCTGGCAGGCTGGGTGGGAGAAGGGCATGTTAAAGGAGGCTGAGGGCCACAGACATGGGGGAGAACAAGGAGGCCACCAGATCTGGGTTCTCCTTGTATGCTTTCTAGCAACTGGTGTCCATGGGCCCCAGACACCAGGTGTCATGCAGCTCCTTCCTTCATGCTTCAGGTGGCCCTGCCAAGCTGCCTGGGGCACAGACACCCCTGCCCCCCACCCCCCCACCGAGTGTAACCAAGTCTTCCACTCCATAGGTTTGTATCAGGGCCTCAAACCATTCACTTTGGCTCCTCACCCAGATAAACGGAATCAGAATATACTGTTTCATGAGATCCTCTGGTGATTCTTTTCTTTTTTTTGGGGGGGGGGCATCACTGCTCTCCGGTGGTGGGAGTAGGAGGCCCAGCCCCACTGCTGGAATTGAACCTCTGTCCCAGTGGGCCGCAGTCCTGCGCACAACCACTACGCCACCGGGGCTCAGCCCTCTCTGGTGATTCTTAAAAGTCTAGTTTGAACACAGCCAGAATCAGTATCTGCATTAAACATTAGATTGATTTAGTCTATCTGGGGTAGAAACGCAAAATCTCAGTTAAGGATCCAAATGGAATGAATGCGTTTGGAAGTCTGCACTGTTTCTATATAGCATGTTTTGGTATTGTGGGGCTTTTCCCCATATAATTCATGTATCACACAATTCAATAGTAGAGTTAGATGAAAAACAGTTGTGCAATCATCACCACCATCAGCGCGAGTTTATTTTCTAGTGCTCATTGTTATCTCCCCATTCCCTCCAACCTCACCAGAAGTACCTCAAAACCAGAAACTCCCACAAACAAACCCACATTCACTACTGTGGCGCCGACTCCAAGTCCCAGTGACCCTATAGGGCAGGGTAGCGCGGGCCTGGGGGTTCCTGAGACAGGAACTCTCCACAGGAGTAGAAAGCCTCATCTTTCCAGGAACAATTCATGCAGTTCTATGGAATATTTCCCTGTCCTGGAGTTCATCTACAGAAAAGGTCCCCTCCCTTTCAATGGGAGTGTCAGGGGGAGGCTTAAAAGCACTGATTCAGGTCACTGGGGTATTAGGAAGCCCTAACACAGAGCTTTGGGCGCCTAACAGAAAGGAGAAGGAGTCATTCTATCACCTTAACACAACCTATATTTTCTATTGACGGCAGATCAAAACAGGCTTTTGGCAGTGTTATCTTGCCAAGAATAAGCTCTGAGGTTTGCATGTCACAGCATATTTAATTAAATACTGACATCACGTCTCGGTAAGGTTCAGCCAGCCACTCCCCAGCTTCCTGCCTGTCAACCTACCGGGTCCATGTCTCACACTGGCCATATATGCTTTTTCAGGTTCTGGGCTTAATGAAGGCTCTAATGAGTTCCATGGACCAGAGAGTGGTTACGAGAAGGAAGACCTGCTGACTTGGTCTGGTAAAGGACAGAACCTGAAAAATCGTATATAGTAGTTCTACTATGCCATGTGAGTGTTGCTGTGAGTCCAGAGAGAATCCACTGCCCCTGACACCACCACCACACCTGAACCGAAGGAAGGCCAGCATTTTCGACTGGTACCAGCTCAGAAAGACTTGATTGGCCTCTTGGATAAAGTACCCCTTCTTGATTGAGAGAAGAGGTGAAGCAGTCCCAAACTTAGTTTCAACTGATGGTGGTAGCCATTGTACACACTTCCTGACATGACTGAACTATTGAATCGCATGGCCTCTGGATGAAGTCCTCATAAAATGGTTTTACAGAAAAACTCTTAACTTCAACCTCCTCCTCCTCTACAAAAATCACCAGGGGCTGGTCATAATCATGGATAAAACCACTTCCGTATTTTCTGTTCTAAGGAAGTGATCAGTCTTAAATATAACACCTGGGCATACAATTCCAGTGTATTTTTATTCTAGTATATTATACAAAATTCCCCTTGTCCATGTCTTGGTAGGCTCTAATAATAGATGTCCTGGGGAAATCAGGCAGTGTCGCAACACGGCAGAGGCAAGGCAGAGCGGGGGCGCTGCGGTTGCTGCGGGTAGGTGCCACCCCGCTGGTTCTCACTCATAACCACCTGACGGACAACAGAATGGAGCACTGTTCGGCCCGGCACTGTCCTCACAACTTCCTGTGTCTGAGTCTGTTGCTGCAGTCACTGGGGCAACCCATCTGACAGTCCAAACGTTCTTTCCAAGAAACATCTGCTTCACCAAGCAGAAGGTCCTGTTTTGAAGAACTAGTCTCTCTTGAAAATATGCTCAAAAAATGTGAGGCGCTCTCACCACTTTTAAGGAGAATGCTGCTTGTGCTTCTTCTAAGAGAGCGGGTTTGTTCTTGTGACAGTCCATTGTACTTTCAATACTCTCCATCAATACCATAAGTCAAATGCATCGACTCTTCTCCAGTTTCTGTTCTCGACTTTCTCGTCACCTAGACGTGACATGATTGAAAGTGCCGGGGCTTGGGTCAGCCCCAGAGAAGTCTTCCAAGCACTGCTCTTGCTTCTCATCAAGGCCAAGAGGTCTTGTGCAAAGTTTTTCAAATGTGATAGGTCACTGCATTTTTTGGACTGTTGCTCCATGAACACTGATCCAAGTAAAATTAAATCCCTCACAACTCCAACCTTTTCCTCCATTTATTATTTTGGTCTCCTTTGGTCCAATTGTGATGTTTTGGCTTTGTTTACATTGAGCTGAAATCCATACTGAAAGCTACAGTCTTTGACCTTCATTGGCAAGTGCTTCAAGTTCCCCTTGCTTCTTGGCTATCAGGACTATCATCTTAAAAGATGGCAATGATATCTGTCAATAAAGACACACATACCATCACATAAACAAACATACATACTTTCTCCTCCTTATTAGGCATAATTTTATGAACAGAAATGCCATTGATAAAGGCAGTCACGATTGCTTTTGAAAAAGAGATAAAGGGATGAGGACTGAGTTACAATGTCTAGATCTCAGCACAAATTATATACTCCTAAGGAGATATGGTAATGATTACTTCATTTCTACTGTGATAACGAAATTATTCTACATAAGATTGCTTTCCAGATCATTAAATCTTTCTTCTTCAAGCACTTGCTAGACACAAAGCCTTGCATAGAGCAGCAGTGGCGTAAGCCTTTTCTGAAAGATGGCAGGAAGCCAGAGGGAAAGAGAGAGGAAAGGAGCAGGCTGGCAGGCAGGGGATTGGTCATTCGCCGCAACAGAGGGAGCCGTCTATGTGATCCTGACTCAGAAATGAGTTTCTGTGGTGACGGTAAGTGACGTACCCTGCAGGTCTTCGTAAATTATCTGAAGTAGCTTCCCCATTTGGTTCCTATACTAACTGGTGATTCCCACTGCTCTTTGGCGTGCCTGTCTCTGGCATGCTCTCTGTTGCTAATTTTTTAAATTTCATGTGATGATTTGTTGTGTCCTAGAGAAGCAAATAACAAAGCACTTTCAAATAGTAAGCTAAGAGAAGCAGTTCTGAATGAGAAACAGCCTTGATGCAAAACACGCAGGAGCTTTAGCAGCCATCATTGGAAGGCAGCCCCACCTCTGGACTTCTATTGTAACTTCTGGGTTACTCCCAGGACCCCCGATAGCACTGGGGGGCGGAACCAATTAAGTGATGAACTGAATGGTTTGGACTCACTCACTGCTCCAGGCATAAAACCTGGGGCAGTTTGCTTGGGTAGAGGTTAGAACCCCTATAGCAGGTCCACTCCATCCTATAGGGTTGAGGCAGCTAGAAGTGGAAATCAACGAGATGGCAATAGGTTCCTTGGTTTCTAGAGTTACAATCTTGATGAAGACAATGAACGTTCTGAGTGAGCTGCTCGCTGTTCAATATTGTAGTTCTTTTTCTTTTTTTCAATCGCTTTGTGGACATATAATACAATTCAATGGCTTAAATTTATTGAAGAGGGTTGTGTCATCATCATATTTTAGTTCATTTCAGTAATTCCAAGAATGAAAAGAGAACACTAGTGAGCTCATGGACACTTGATAAGAGGTGACAAAGGATCGCAGTGCACCTGCCACACTAGGAAGCAGGGGTGAAGGGATCTCTCATGAGAAACATTCCTGTGTCTCTGGAAAACAAGAATACTACAGAGCAACCTGCATATAATAAAGAGAGAGAGAGAGAGAGAGATTCCGCAGGGGAGATGCCAGAACAACACACAATGGAATCAGGAGTCCCTGTGAAGTCTGAAGTGCAAGCACCCTGCAGCCTGAGGACAGGCAGGAGCAGGCAGATGGCTAAGGAACTACCACAGACAAAAAAGAATCCAGGAGCAACCCACTCATGCTGACCCAATACAGAGGGGGCCCGAGCTCCAGGGGGTCGGTCGTCAAGGTTGCACCTTTTGGGAAGCAAATTCTAGGTTTTTCTTCTTCTTCCTTTTTTTTTGGTGGCATCACTGCCCTAGTGGGAGTAGGAAGCCCAGCCTTGCTCCTGGAGAGCTGCTGCTGGATTTGAACGATCAAACCTGTGGGCTGCAGTTCCGAACACAACCACTAGGCCACCAGGGCTCAGCTAGGCTTTTCTTCAAGGACAACTCAGAGTGGACCTAAACTGCCATCTTATGGTTAGTAGGTGGGTGTTTCGCCTTTTGCACCACCAAGACAGTCACACCTATTCGGATGGCTATGAAAAAGACAAAGATAAGTGTTGATGAGGTAGAAATGTAAAGTGGTACAATCACGCTGGCAAACAGTTTGCCATATCTTCAAAAAATTTAAACCTAATTATAATCTCAAAGAGGAAAGCGTCTCACAGAGGCTCTAGGGGACCAAGCAGAACTGCCCCTGTGGGATTCCCAGACTGTACCAATGCCACAGTGGATCAACTGATGAAAGGATCCAGAGATGCCATAGTCAATACACAGTGGGATATTATCGAGTCATAAAAAGGAATACCATACTGATACAAGCTGTAACACGAGTGAAGCCTGCAAACACGAAGCTACATGAAAGAAGGCAGTCAGAAAGGAACACATACAGCATGGTCCTACTTCAATGAAATGTCCAGACAGGCGAACCTATAGAGACAGAAAGTAAATCCCGGCTTCGTGCAGATGTGTTTTCATGAGCACACCCAAGGGCTTAGTAAATGCCAGTCAGTGAATGCACTACACATGTGATATGATGGCAGTTAATGGGGGTCCACACTCCCTACCATCGAGCCAATTCTGACTCACCGCCACCCTGTCTGGCAGCCGAGAAGTGCAGCAGTGGGTTTCTGAGATCGAGAATCCTTAGGGAGTAGCAGGCCCCATCCTTCTACTTCCGAGTGGCTGGTGGTTTTGAACTGCTAACCTTGAAGCCAACAGTCCAATCTACGCCACCAAGGCTCTAGTGCAAATGGGTACAGGGTTTCTTTTGGGGGGAGATGGCAATGCTCTAAAACTTGCTTGCAGGATTATTACACCACTCTGTAAATATACTAATAACCAATTATGTTACACAGATGAATTTTACAGTATGTGAAATATGACTCAATAAAACTGTTTTTAAGTTTATGTTAGCGGTTGTTACACAGACATAAATATTTGCTAAAATTTATCCAATGGTATAATCAAATGAGTACATTTTATTGCATGTCAATTACACGTCAATAAAGAGGACATTTTTTTAGTTTCTACTGCAGTGATTTTATTTTAGTAAATTTATACAAATGTCATCTTTAGAACACCAAGCCAAAGACAGTATCAAACTCATCACTCCCTTTCGCTGGCCACCATTAATCATCTGTACTAGGCAGACATACTCTGCCATCATTAGGAAGTGGTCAGAGAAGAACTCTCCATTGAGTAACAAGATTCTGAACTTGTGGTAGAATAACAAATTGTGGTAATGAAAAAAAATTCCCTGATGTCAGTTCAGTTAGCAAGAGTATCCAAAGTATAGAACCTATGTTTAAACAAAACTCCTAGTGTTCAAATACTAGTTATTCTCAATGTACTTTCAAGGAGAAATACAATTCACATTAAAACATAAATTGATATGACTGAATGATTAAAAAATTCAATTGCACGATATGTAAATTTTGTGCCAACAAAAATGTTGAAAAAAATTTATTTGACCTTGACACTAAAAGCCATTATTTTACACCTGTGACAATTCAGATCAGAAGAAGCTAAAGGACTTATTAAGAATCATACTGATAAGTTAACAAAGCAACAACTATAAGCCTTAGCAATGCCCACTAGCCCAGACCTCTTATCAGCACCCCCCTCCCCCCCCACCCGTGCCAATCACATCCACCATCAGCATGTGGTGAGGTCTTCCAAAATGCCAAGTCCAATGCTAAGCACATGACACGGCCACCTCCTTTGTGTACACAGTAACACCATGAAGCAGGGAAGGAATATTAGAGGAAAACAAAGCTACAGTAATGGATGGAAAACCAATCTAAATGCTTCCACAAACTGAAGCAGCATTAGAAGTACACATTAGTCTATCCCAAGAAGTATGGAAGGCATCAGGCCAACCAACTTAAGGAGATCCACTTTTATGCTCATTACAAAGAAAAGTGGTCAAACAATATCACTAATACCATATGCAAATAAAATTTTGCTGAAGATAATTTAAAAGCAGATGAAACCAGGAGCTGCCAGAAATTCAAGATGGATTTAAAAGAAGACTCAGCATGAGGGAAATCATTGCTGATCTCAAATGGATCTAGGCTGAAAGCATGGCATATCACAAAGAAGTTAACTTGTGTGTTTGTGTTTTGGGCTATTCAAAAGCACTTGACTCTACGGATCCTAACAAACTATGGATGATATTTTAAAGAAAGACAACTTCTGAACACTTCATCTTGCCCCTGTGGACCCAGAGGCAGTCGGTCAAAGAGAAGAAGAGAATACAGCAGGGTTTAAATCAGGAATGGCGTGCGGCAGGGTTGTATCCTCTCCCACACGTTGTTATTGGTATGGTGGGATGCTGCTTCAGTCCGTGGAAACATTTAGAATGATATTCCATTCATTACTGTAGCCTTGTTATCCTCTAATATTCATTCTCTACTTCATAGCCTTACTACGTACATAAAGGAGATGACTGTGTCATGTGCCTAGCATTGGACTTGGCATTTTGGAAGACCTCACCACATGCTGATGGTGTATGTGATTGACACGGGGGCTTGAGGGTGATAATAAGAGGCCTGGGTTGGTGGGCATTGCTAAGGATTCTGGTTGTTGCTTTGTTAACTTATCAGTATGATTCTTTTTTTTTAAATAAGTTTTTTTTTAAATCACTTTAATATTTTTCCTTATTTGATTTTTTGTTTGTTTCTTTGTTTCATTTTGTTTTTGGGGGGTGGGGCATCACTGCCTCCGGTGGTCGTGGGAGCGACCCAGTGCTGCTCCTTAGAGCCGCCTCTGGATTTGAACTGCCAAGCCTGCGGGTCCCAGTTCCGCACTCAATCACTTATGCCACCAGGGCTCAGGTCATCAGTATGATTCTTAATAAGTCCTTTAATTTCTTCTGATCTCAATTGTCACAGGTGTAAAATAATGGCTTTCAGAGTCAAGGTCAAATTAAAAATTTGTTTTTTCTCAATTGGTATGCTTAGTAAATAATCTGAGACACTGGGCTATATAGAGAAGAATTTGGCATTAGCACTAGAGAAAGGCTCAATATGAAGATGATGCAAACTTGTTTACTGAGAGTGAAAAGGAATTGAAGCACTTTCTAATGAAAGTCAGAGGCTACAGACTTCTTTATGAATGACAACTTAATGCAACGAAAGCAAAAACCCTCACAACTGAACCAACCGATAGCATCATGGCCAACAAAGAAAAACCTGAAGTTATTCATGTATTTGTTTTACTTCAATCCACAATCAATGCTCAATGAAGTAACATTCCAAAAAATCAAACTATGTATTGCTTGGGGAAAATCTGGTGCAAAGATCTAGTGAAAGTGTTGGACAGCAAGGTTGCCACTTTGAGAACTAAAGTGCACATGACCCAAGTCAGGGTCTTGTCAACTGACGCATGTGGCCGGGAAAGTGAGACAATGAATAAGGCCGTCTGCATACATACTTGAAGTATGACGTGGGAGAAGAATATTCAAAGTGCCGTGGGCTGCCGAAAGAGCAAATGAATCTGTTGTGGGTGAAATACAACCGGAGTGGCCCTTAGAAGCGAGGAGGGGGAGACTTGGTTTCACGTACTTTGGATATGTCATGAGGAGAGAGCAGTTCCTGGAGAAGAAGACATCAAGCTTAGTAAACAAACGGTCCATGCAAAGGAAAGAGCCTGTCAATAAGAGAGACTGACATAGTAGTTACAACAGTGGCTACGACAAGGGAATAGGAGCAAGGAAGGCGGTGACACGGGATCAGGCAGTGTTCTGTCTGCCACACACAGACAGCGTCATGTTTATTGGAACCAACTTGAGGACACTTCACAACGCCTTACTGGTGGTAAACGTAGGTGCCAGAAGGTTAGTAAGCAGTTTACCATCGAGGAGCAAATAACAACAGATCTGGAGTCCAACTTAAGAACCTAAACTTCTAAGGTAAGACATATCCACTTCCCTGAACAGCAAGCACTTTATATTTAATTTCAAAATGTTTAGCATCTTTACATTTCTGATATGTGGGAAATATTGGCTCATACACCAGCTTTGTTAGAAAACCCTGCTCATTCCCATAATGATCTTGCCTATTGGAGCTTCTGTCCTGACTTTCTGCTTGTCAAGCCAGACTGGGGGACATAGCAGGAGCTGTGGTGTTGGGCAGTGCCATGCAACACAATCGGGACATCACCCACATGAGGGAAGATCTTACAGAAGCACAGTCTTGTGAGCATATGTATGTGTTATGTCAAAAAAGAGAATCCAAAGGACTGGTTTAAAACAAGTGCATGAACTATTAGAGCTGCTTTCTCAAGGGCAGAGGTTTGAAAAAATTTTAATGATTGCAATAGCCATCCATAGTTTGTCCCATACACAGCTTGTCTCAGCTATAATTTACTAACCACAACACTGTACATTGTCCACAAAATAAATCTAGTGAATTTTGTAAAGTTTGAAGGGAAAGAAAAGGAGACCTCCCTGAGAAGCAATCCCCTATTTGGTCGTAGGGATCCACTGGGATGTAAAACACAGGCAAAAAGATGGGCCACTCTAAAACATGGATGTAAGTGCCCAGACATTTATCATCCTGTTAAATAAACAACAAAATGGAGACCTATGCCACATTGACATTTTCTTTGATGATACCAGCATCCCCGCCCCCCCCCCCCAAGACAAGGCTCTGAATAGAACATTAGTTGAGGTTTACATCTTTCATTGGGTGAGTTTTTGAGCAGTACATTATGAGTACCCTCTGAATGGAGAGAGAACATAAAGCAACTAATGCGATTTGTTATAAGCAACCTAGGCTGACATATGTACACAAACACACATTAGAAGGCACACCACTCATTCCTGAATGTGATAAGAATTTCACTTCTGAAAAGGCTGCCCAAGCCGATGTATATACCTCACAGACAAACAAACCTTATTAAAAATACATATTTTATAGTCAAACCTTGGCTTTGCTCTGTAATCTACTATAATAATCAATAGCTTGTTATTTTCTCTGAATCTGAAAAGTGAGATCTTCCCTTAAAAGATTATATGTGCCATCGAAGCAAACATGAAAGACTTGCCAACAATTGAATATGTGTTTTGTGTGTGTGTGTGTGTGTGTGTGTGTGTGTGAGAGAGAGAGAGAGAGAGAGAGAAAGGGAGAGAAAGGGAGAGAAAGGGAAGGGAGAGACAGAGAGAGAACCTAACCAGGCAAAGGCAAGTTCTAGGCCAGAGAGTATGTGATAAAAGTGTCTCAAGAAATAAGATAGTTGTTCTCAGGTAACGATATGTGTCTACACAGCAAAGTCAAGACTTTAAAGACTTTATTGGCCCTTAAAATACAGGTGAGCAGCACTCAACAGCCATGATAGGTCCGGTGAAACAGGACGTTATGTAAACACCATTACACACCTGTATATACTATGGTGTTCCCACAACGCCCAGTTCACGTATCATCTGAGGTCACCGGACTCGGGCTGTAACTCAGGCCTGGGCCTGGTAAATTGCTGCTGTCCTCCTCAGTGCCCTTCTCCACAGGCAGAGTGTTCTGAGCTGGGGAAAGTGGGTAGGGTGTGTGCTCTTGACTCAGAGGCTGGGGTGTCCCTCCCTCCTTCCCCTTTACAGTGGAGGGGTGAGATCTTACGTGCACAGAGAGGGTCTGTCGTCTGATGAACTGATGGGGCTCCTGTCATGAGACCCCACCCCCACCTCTGCTTAGACAATGAGGATAAGGTGGCCTTGGATGGCAGCCCAAAGGGGATGATGGGTAGTTCCCTCCTGGCCCGCCCGTCACGATCAGGGCCATCCCTCTGCCATCACCACCAGGTCCTGCTTTACCGCCACGATTCTCAGTATGACCCCACAGCTCTGTGAAGCTCCTCCAGACACAACTGGAGAAGAAGCTGTCAAACCAGGATCCCAGAGAAGCCAAGGTCAGCAAATACCCCTTGGCCTGATTTTGAGTTGGAATCTGAGAAGATGCCACTATCTCCCAGTCAGCTGTTCTTGGGGTGGGCTGGGCTGAAGAGCCTGTGGAGACCCCTTCCAACGGTGAAGACAGCTTTGTGCCAGCTTGGTCTGCAGCCCAGGGGCCAGTCATCAGGGCTAAAGCCTCCATGACAGACAGAAGGCGGGGAGGGGTGCCTGGCCAATGACGGACCTGGCTCTGGTTGCCCAGGTGCACGCACAGGCAGCTGCAGCACTGTGCAGCCTATGTGGGGAGCTTTAAGTACAACTGGCTGCTACTGAAATACTGGGGGCATCCCCAAGGATAAGAGGCCCTATATCTGCCACAAGGGCAGCCAGTGTTTCCACGCCTGAACAGCTTCAGCTATAAGCACTACCACATCCCCACGGCTGAGAGGCTGGACACATGGGGGGCCGGTGTAGCAGGGCCTCCGGTCACAGCTGGCCAGAAGCCAGGCCTTCCACCAGAGCTCCAACTGAAGGAGGCCCCTGCAGGCAGGGCGACAAGACCTTTTTCTGGAGTTCTGTGTTTATCCAGCATCGGCATGCTGTGAGCACCAGCTAGAAAGCCAGGCCTCCAGTGGCCACACCCATTTCTTCCAGAACCTTCTTGCCCTCATCACTGACCTGTACACAGCCTTTGGCCAGAGCCCACAGCTCAGCCGGCACGGAGGATCCACTAGCTAGGGCAGTCAGGCCACCAGGTAGAAGAGATGGAAGACTCTGGTCTACAGGAAGGATCCAGAGAAAAAGGCTCCCGCCACCCAACCTCCTGGGCTGTCCCCTAGCTCTGCATGTGAAGTACATCCAATAATTCCTTCCTGGTTGCTGGGACACAGGAAGGAGCAAACAAAATGATTTCAGGACCACAGACATATATGTGGTTGGGCTTTATCTGAAAGAGGTTGTATGACACACACTTGCACTGAAATTTTTAAAAAGGGGAATCAATGTTCTGATGACAACCACACAAATAAACTTAAAATGATCATTGCATATGCAAAGTTTTCCACTAGACAACAAAAACAGCAAGATGATAATCATTCAGGCTCAGTATTACAGCAGAGAAATGATGAGTGGCACTAAGTTATAATTTTATTAGACATCATTTCCTTGCAAATACTTGGGAATTATCAATTTCCTAGGCTTTAATTTATATACAGTATAATTACAAGTGTTTGGACTGGATTCCATTTGAAGTAAGGAGCCAAGATTATTTTAAATAAGTCAAGGTAAAGTAAAACTGGTAATTACAATATTGGACTTGGTTCTTATTTTCATAATTTCTATCTGAGCTTCTGAAAGCAACTGCATACTCACTTTAGCAGTAGCACATTTTCTTTCAAAATGCTTCAAGTTAGAAACAAATGTGTTGGATTTTAATGTAATACACATCCACCTTCGATCCTTTTCTCCAAAGTTGAGGTTTTTTAAAAAAATAGTTCGAGAAGGCGCAAGTTCAAAGAGTCAACATTCCCAATCAAAGAAGAAGGTGTTGGAGCCAGAGTCACCTGGGTTCTGACCCGGATTTTGTTTAATCTGACATACACACAGAGGCTCTGTGGTGGCGAGGGGCTGCTCCTCAAGCCAATAATTCTTACCCACTCTCTTTCAGTTTTTGCTCTTTCATTAGTTTCATTTAGTTTCAGAATATGCTACTTGTTTCTAGGCTTATAAATGTCCAACTTCTTAAAGCTGATTCAAAGAATTTCTCTCAATTTGAAGCAAGTTAAACTTGACAGTGAAGGGGGGGAAAAAAGGTTGTGTGTGTGTGTGTGTGTGTGTGTGTGTACACACCACATTAAGGCTCCCGTGTGGCCCATTAAAAGTGTTTGGGATGATTAGTATAGTTATTAAATATTTAATACCTTATACAGAGGTTGATCGTGCATGCTATGAGAACTCTAACTTCTGCAGACGCTGACCAGAATAGTCACACATGAAAGCTAACTGTTTGCAGATTTCCGCACTTGGTGCCCTAACATCAGTCAAAATGTGAACTTCAAGAGGAAAGAACGAGCCAAGAGCTTAACACAGCGGAGAGAGAAGTTGGGGCAAGAGTCAGGCAAACAGGAAACATCCTTTCATTTGTCCTAAACGCCAAAAAAATAACTTAAATCATTGTCCTGGGACAAGGTTGCAAGTCTGGGAAAACACAATGCGTTGGATACCCCTAGAAAGACACGTGTTACCGCCTGGGGTCAGGAGGCAGCCCCACAGGCCCCCTCGGGCCAACTCCACCCCTGCGAGGAAGGCATTCTAGATGCCAAGCAACCAGCAGGCACCCTTCATTGCAATTTTCCCAGAGTGAGTGGTTTATAAGAGCCCCACAAGACTGTGCTCATGTGGGGACATGTCAGAGTCACTGCTTTAGAAAGTGTACCCACCCCATCCCCACCCCCCAAAATGAGAGCCGGTAGAAATTATGTTTTAAGGATTTCCTTTTGGCATAGGTTTATCTAAAGAAGGCAACTGCCTTTCTCACTTATGTGCCACTTGGCATTCTCTTTAAATCACGAAGCTAGAAAGATGGGCGTTTACATTTTAAGAACTTAGGACTCGAGTGTGGGCTACCCTCCTTCTGAGGTCGTAGCTAGGAGTCTCTGATGTCCTGTAAAACCTACACTGAATTCTCAATGCTGAATACTGATTTGTTTCCTCCCCCACAGATGGGCACGGGCCAGGAGCAGCACAGCCAGGATTGTCCAGTCTTCTGCCTCCAGTTCCGCCAATCAAAGCTCTGAGCACACCAGAAAGTGCCCTACAGTCCCTCCTCAAGCTTCAACTTCCTTCAAGTCCAATGATACTCTCTGCCCACCTAGTATCTAGCTCCTGGCTGTAAGGCCCTCCTTCTAGTACCTTCAACCTAAAGGCTGAGACTTTTAAAATGCTCAGACTTGCACTGAAAGGCCCTTCCCAAATATGCCTGGTTCCCTTGTTGCTTATCCTTAGAGGAGTAAGGTGGGAGGTAATGTCTGCCATCTCCTGGCCTAGGACAAGAACATGACTCCACCTCATCCTAATGGTGTCCTGCTTCCATGACTGATTTATTAGATGCTATCATCCCACGCCGGGTCAGCCTCAGAACGTGTGAACACTTTCTCATTACCCAGAAAACTTCATTAAGCACAAACTATGAATCTGGAGCCAAACAGCCCAGAGTTGAATCCCCTAGCTCTGTGACCGTAGGCAGATGTTCTGACCTTATATGCCTTAGTGGAGGCCCTGGTTAGGTCAAGCACCGTGGTGTCAGTTAGTGTTTGGTGCATAACTCAAAGTTCAGTGGTTCAGACCCACTGGCTGGTCCTCAGGAGAAAAGACCCGGGATGCACTCCCTTATATAAAAGCAACAGCCTGGGAAAACCTACTGGGCACTTCCACTCTGCCCTTCTCGGGTCACGATGAGTCAGAATTGACTCAACAGTAGACAATGACATAGTAATTGGATTAGTGTATATTTCACGAGCTAGTCCAGACAAGGCTTGTGGAGAGCACGCAGCACACAGGCAGGGCTCCACAGGGGTGAGTTAGGGCCCCTTCCACATGGTCTCTACAGTTCCACCCACTCTCCAGAGGCGGGCCCTCTTCCTGAAGTCAGGCAGGATAAGAATCTATGGATGGATCTCCTGGTGCTGGAGGTTCTGGTGTGCAATCACATAAAATAACTGAAGTACGGCTGGAATGAGGGCTTCTATTTCATATTATTAGTAGCATTAGTCATCTTAAAGTGACAAGACACTATGTGGATAAGAGATGAATCGATTGGCAACAACACTTTTGAGCTGGAAAGGGGGTGCTTTCCAGCAACGTCAAAACCACGAGGCCTGACTGACTTCAGAGCCACTTGCATGCACTTTCTCATGAGCCAGAGGAAAAGAACCCGAAGGGCTAAAGAACCCGGATCAAAACCCAGTCCCACTGGTGGTTGTAAATAGAGTTTTACTAAAACACAACCAGACTTGTTTGCTTACAGACTGCCCATTGCAAGCAAGGCTGGCGGTTGTAAGAGAGACTGCGTGGCCCACCAGCTGCAAGGATTTATTTGTGGCCTGCACAGAAGAGTTTCCTAGGCCCTGCTCCGGACTGAAGTTAATTGACAGACTCGACCTGTCAACCCCATAGGTGTTCTCTGACAAGAATAAAGGAGCACACTGCTTGACTGATAAGCATAGATTGACACTATGTCTCCACTTCACATTTAAAATGAAACTTAAAGTAACGACAATGGAGCTTCCTTGTGGGTCCCACATTTTCAGTCAGAGGACTCTGGCACAAAGAAGTAGGAAGAGCTGGGTATGACACCTGGAAACAATTCATTTTTAAGAAATTCAAAAGGAACTTTATTAATAGGAACTCAACTCTTGGATACGGAAGAAGAAGAAAAAGTGTGAGGCGGGAGGGGCAGACGTGTGGTATCTCATCCGACACACAGGAAGGGCTGTCACATGCGTGTGTGAGTCAGCTTGGTGTAGAGACCATGCTCTCTGCTCATAAACCTCCCTGCCTCCCCGTGGGCCGGCCTTCTCAAAACCTCCCTGGGAAATGGGAGTAGCAATAGTAGTCTCCTCTTGGGCAGGGAGGTGCATCTAAGTGAGATGGGAGTTGCCCAAGCTGCTCCTGTGGCTTTCATTAAATCACTCATTTCTAAACTGTTGTAAGCAGTCCTGGGGATGTTGTGGTTAAGTGTTTGGGCTGGGATCCACAAGGCCAGCAGTTCAAAACCACTAGCACAGCTCCCAGGAAGAAAGACTGGGCTTTCTCCTCCTGTACACAGTTACAGTCTCCAAAAACCAAAGGAGGTCGCTCTGTGTCAGTCAGTCATGACTTGATGGCAGTAAGTGTGGCTTTTTGGTTTTAATTATGGCTGCTAAGGCGGCCTGGTGGCTAACCACAGGTCAGCGGTTCTAAGTTACCATCTGCTCTGTGAGAGAAAGATGGCTTTCTGCTCCTGTGAAGATCCACGACCTGGGAACCCTTGTACAGCAGTTCTGCTCAGCCCTGGAGTGCCACTGACAGTGGGCTTGGGGGTTATTGCTGTTGGTATTATTAACAAGCTCTTAAATATACTCTTGTTGACAAAACAACCACGGGTTGGTGTCAGGAGACAGAGTTAAGTTCAATATAAGCTTACTGCCGTACTGGAGGCCCGAGGGTCAGGGAATTCATAATCCCAGCCATATGCTGAGTGTAGTCACTCAGGGCCCCAGATAAAGGTGCCCTCCCACGTAGTCTAATGCTGTGCCAGGGAGGAAACAGAAGGTGGGAGTCTGTACTAGGTGACTTCCCTGGTGTCTTCCTGAGACTATGGTTCAAAAAGACTTGGGTGTGCCTCAGCCTCATCTTGTTGATAAAGAAAAAGAGAGTCTTGCCGATCCAGAGATTTAAGAGATGCCCATCAATGGCGAAGAGAAGACACTGCAAACTCTGTGAGTTGTAAAGCACCACCACAACTGACAACGGCCTCAGAGAGCAAGCTATTGCCGTTCCACCGCAAAGGTGAATGGAGAGCAGGAATGCGGAGCCAAAAAGCCAGGGTGCTCTGATGCATCAACCCAGGAAATGGCTCAATCCCAAACCACGCATCCAGTGTTTGGGCTGGCAGGATCCTGCCGAGGCACACTGTGCCCAATTCATGCTGGGTCTGGTCATCCTGGGCCCATTAAGAAGTTGTCAGGCGCCTCAGGCCAGGCTCAGCTCCCTGGAGCTAGGGCGAAGCAGGTTCTGACAGGTGAGTGATAGTCAACTGCCAAGCAGGCCTCCTGCCCCAGCTGCCTGTTGCCAGACTGACAGATGGGCGCGGCCAGGAGAAGGATCAGACTCAGGCGCTCCTGGGCACCTTAAGGACCGCAGGGTCATTAGTTCAGGGTGGATACAAACCATGAGTTTTAAAAAGAAGTTCAAGAGAAGGAAGAGCAGCGTCAGGCTATTCGTCGTGAACAATGTCACAACTTAACCTCCCAACAGAGATTTCTGTTTCTAGGGATGGGGGCCACCTGTCTCTCCCCCAGCCCCACGGAGTCAAATTCTCCTTTCTAACTTACAGGCAGGGGGACAGGGGAGGAATACCCGGTAAGCCGGGGGAGGAAGGGTTGTGTGCTTACATACAAATCTGAAGCGAATTTTTTCCCATTGAAACTGTTTATAGCAGATTAGTAAACAAGCAGGTGCTTACCTCCCTTTTGGGGGCAGACAAAGTAGACAGCTGAAACACCGAGAAGGGTAGATAACATGGCTGCATGACTGAAATACACACGCTCTCTTCCTGCACATTTAGGACAGACACTGCCTTTATGTCAGATTACTGACTTCCATGCCATCTCTCTGCAGTGGCCCCAGCTCCCCCACCACTTTGAGCAATGAGATAGCCTAATAATGGATGCGACTCCTTTGTGGAGCACTTCCATTTATAAAGCACAACGGTTGCATACAAAGACCAGCTCAGTAGATGGTTCTACTCTCATTCTCACAGAGGAGGAAACTGAGACTCAAAAGAGACCAGTGACTTTAACAATGTCTCACAGATAAAGAATAAGGGAGGAGACCATGGCCTGTCAATCCAGACTCAGATTTGTATGCAAGCACACAACTCTTAAGAACACCATTACACAGTGCTAGGTACCGGAATCCTTACGTAAAGGGGCGAGGAGGAGGAGGAAGAAGAAGAAAAGGAGGAAGGAAGGAACTCTCTCCTGAGTGCTAATCCCTTTCACATGTTTAATTTTTTATTTTTAATAACCTAAAAGGAGTATTTTCTTTAATTTATAAAAATGATACATGGGAATTCTAAAAAGTGTGTAAGGTACAGAAAGGAAGTCATAAATTAAAAAAAAAACAACACTAAAACTACTGCCACTAAGTCACTTTCAAATGAGACGGTTTCTGAGGCTGTACATCCTCAAGGGAACAAACAACCTCATCTCCCCGCGGAGTGGCAACTGGCTGTAAGTGGTCGGCCGTGGTAAAAGCTGCCCGCACTCCACATAGCAGTCCACCTGAAGGAAACAGTCCTTTCCGGATGTCATATTTCTCAACCCCTTCTTTCCTTTGCTATTTTTTCTTATTAAGCCTATCTACTGTATGAGGAGAGTTCAAATATTTTGTGGGAAAAAATGGCATTAAAAGATAATAGAATTTTTCCATAGACTTTCTGAAGTACCCATATATACATTTTTATATAATCATTTTTCTTACTTTATCATTCTGCCTATTTGACTTTCTATTATAACATTAGAACGAGTCACTCGTCCTTAGGAATCATTTATACTACATTCCCCACGTTTCCGACTCCAGTGTACATCCCCTGGTCTAGCTGGATTTGTCTGGTAGAATTGGGATCATGATAGTGGGTGGGAGGAAGCATTTGAGAACTAGAGGGAAGTTGCATATTTCATTGCTACTACACTGTACCTTAACTGGATCATCTCCTCTTTGCAACCCCTCTGTAAGAGGATGTCGCTTCACCTCCTGATGGGCTGTGGGTCCTCAATCTGTTCTCCCCCTCATTTATAATGATATAATTTTGAGTTCTTGAGGCCCGATACTGGATCCCTTGAATACCTCGTGGTTACACAGGCTGGAAGGATAGAAGATTCCTCGGAACCAGTGATGGGAGTGGTGATACTGGGAAGGTGGAGGAAGGGTAGAATACAAAGGGGAACCAATTTCAGGGATCTACACATAACCACTCCTCTGGGGTACAGACAACAGGGAAGTGAATGAAGGGGCACATTGGTCAGTGTACAATGTGAAAAAGTAATAAGAATTTGTAAATTATTAAGGGTTCATAAGGGAGGGGGTGGGGGAAGGAAAGGGGAATATGGAGACCTGGTATTGGGGGGGGGCGGCTAAGTAGAAGGAGGATATTTTGAGAGGGATGATGGCAACAGGTGTGCAAATGTGGCCTGCATACAAGTGTTATATGTATGGATCGTGATGGGAGTTATATGATAAATCACGATAAAGTGATTTATAAAAAAATAATAAAATAAAGGAGGGGGAAAGAGGAGCTTATACCAAGACCTCAAGCACAAAATATTTGGAAATGAATATGGCAACAGGTGTACAAATATGCTTGATATGAATAATGTATCGAATGATATAAGAGCTGTACTCCTACTCCCACCACTGGAGAGCAGTGATGCACCCCCCCAAAAAAAAAGAGCTGTAAGAGCCCCCAATAAAATCATTGGGGGAAAAAAAAAGAACCATTCATTATTAACAACTCTGACATACAACTTTTTATTGTTTGTTTGTTTGTTTGGGAGGGCATCACTGCCCTCTGGGGGTCGTGAGAGCTACCCAGCACTGTTCCTGAGAGCCGCCGCTGGATTTGAACCGCCAAGCATGCAGGCCACAGTCCCGCACTCAAACACTTACGCCACCGGGGCTCAGCTCAACTCTGACATACAACCTTTTAACAGCAGAATAAATTCATAGCAACCCCGTGAACAGAAGGACAAAATCCTGCCTGGTCCTGCGCCATCCTCCCAGTCATCGCAATGTGCAGCCATGGGCTCAGTCCACTGCCTCGACAGTTTTCCTCTGTGTTGCTGGCCTTCGAGTCTCCCCAGCACTAAGTTCCTTTCCAGGGGTTGGTCTCTCCTGGTAACATGTCTGAAGTATGTGAAATGAAGCCTCACCATCCTAACTGCCGACCTTTTTCTAAGACAGAAAATGTCTGTTTGTTCTTTTGGCAGAGTCCACAGTACTCTCAACATTCTTTGCTGGCACCATAATGCAAATGGACCAATTCTCCTATGGTCTTCCTTGGTCAACATCCAACTTTCACATGCATAGGAGGCAAAATGTATTTCTTCATCACCCCCGCAGTGCACCAAACCTCTCCAATTTTTCACTATTGCAAATTGTGCTGCAACGAACATTTTCTGGGTTAAGCCTTTGTCCAGATAGTGAATGAGAAAGTTCCAAATTTTATTTTTAAACGGTAGAAAACCTGGCCTTTTTGAGGTGATATCCCAGCCTGCTGGAGACAGCAAGCACAGAAGAGAGGTCACCTACTTTCTGTTGTAACCATAGTTGTTCTACTTCGCAGCCGCCAGGCTCTGATTTATCACTGCCCTAAATCAGATGTGGACCGCAGTGGTCAGACCGCTCCCGGGTGGAAACTCTGCTTGATCAGCAACTATCAACTCGGTAACCTCAGTCAAGTCATTTTTCTTGTTGACTTCCCCCACTTAATTAGGTGATGGTTTACAGACTACATCCTAAGTTGATAATTCAATAAGCCATAAAGATTTTGTTTCACCTCGATCATTGTCATCTCCTCCACCTGTCATCACTGATTCTAATTCTGCATTTCTATTCTTCCTTGTTAGTCTCTGAACTTTGGTCTGGGGTAAATTTTGCCCTTTTGATCGATAATGGCTGATTATTATAACAAGGGGGATGAGTTCAGTTCTAATTCTGAAGAGTGACAAAGGTCTATATAGCCTTAGGGATCCCACCAGTCTCCCTGTGACCAGTAAGCCTGCTCTCCCTCTATGATTTTGAGTTTTGTTGCAAATTTTTCTCCCACCCTATCCAGAAGCTCTGAATGCTACCTTTTCCCCAAAAGTTGGTTGTGGTAACTGGGCACCATCTAGTTCTTCTGGACTCACTATAGTGCAGACTGAAGTACAGTGGTCCATTAGTCCACTAGACTACTATTTGTGTATGTTTTTTGATAGTCATCACTCTTATTTACTCTGGACAGGGAGAGACCAAGCTCTGTATCTTAGATGTGTGGATGAGCTTTTAAGACCCCTCTCCCTCCTCACCAAAGAGACTCTTTTAGAAAAAGAATAAGCTTCCCAGATTCCGCAGTAAGACTTCTCATTAAGATGACAATCATAGCCCTCTAATGCTGAGTTATAACAGACACCACCCAGTTACCCACCACCACATCTGCCCCTATACACTCTTGATCGTCTACACTGGGGAAGGAACCAAAGGAAACAGGTCGTGGAGCCCTGACCTGCTATAGAAGGAAGAGAAAAAAGCCCATCAAGGAGAGCAAGTAGAGAATGCTTAGGAAGCAGCCTCCCAGCACAGCAGTGCTGCTCTCTGAGTCAGTTACACAGAAGAGACCAGGCAAATGGAATAGCCAACAGGATCAAGCAGTGAGGCTGGGAATCTAACAAAGACCCCAAGTTAGGGACAAAACAGAAATCCCTCGGTGAACCAACCACTCATTCCCACAGAGTGTCTTCGGCCTTCCTCAGAGGTCACCTAATTGGATGTTCTGCTTCCCCAGGCCAAAGCAGTGGGACCTCAGGCAGGAGAGGCAACATGGAAGCGGAGGTAGCTTCACTGACAACAGCAAGAAGGGAGAGGTGTTGGCCTGCTGGTAAGAGAAGACTGAGCAGCTAGCAAAAGCAGATGGAAGTGTTTCTTCACACAGAGCAGCCTGAGGTCTGTCCATGCCCCCTGAGAGCATACATGGATGCAGCTAAACATCAAACAGAACACACCCAGACCCCAGCGTCCGTTGCCCAACGTGTGGATGCTGGCTCAGAGCAGCCCCGTGTGTTAGCGAGGGACGGGGCACCACATGGTTTCTTCCAGGGCACCGCAGGGTGATCTTAATGCAATCGCCACTCTATCCAGAAGGCAGCGATGTATTTTAAACACGTGTACCACCCAGGGACTCTCGAATATTCACCACTCTTCTTTCCTTTGGTGTATTTCATAAGATAATGGAAGTTTTGCATAAGCGTGGGTGTCAGTTAATCCAAAGCAAAGGTGAAATCTTAGTTTACCCCGCCCTTTCAGGAAGCTAGATCTAAATCTGCAGCACTTTTTAGGAGATGTTCTCTTCAAAGGGTTTCACGCAAAAAAAGAAAGACAGTAAGCTTTATCTGAACCGACTCCCGTGTTGAAGATCTCCCACACCGAATCTATCAGAGCAGCAGAGGGAAACGAACACAGGACAAATCATGTGAAAAGGATGGCGGTGGAGGACGATATTTTAGGTGGGGCCATTTTGGGCCCTGGGTGTACAAGGAGGTTTAGAAAGTTGATGGGAACAGTAAATGAAAGGTTAATACATTTTCCCACAATTCTCCAAAGCCCCCTTCCTGGTCAGAGTAGCATGCCAAACACCCTGCTAAGCCCTTACTAAGCGTTTGCTGAAGAAGGCTGATGTTCTGCAGACAGGGACGAGGGTGTACACAGACACTCCTGCCAACTCCAGCCAGAGGAGCGCTGGGCCACGATGCCTGCCACATGGCCTCTTCAGAACCACTGGCTCTCTTTTCTACAATCTCCTTCCCAGAGGCAACTGAGAACAAAGAATCTGCTAGTAAATTAGAAGGCAGACTCGTGATCTGGCTGCCTAGAGGGCAGGGCACGGAGGGCAGAGAGGCAAAATGACTTTTAAGACACGCACATGCACACTCTTCACCCACACCCCATTTCTTGTATGCTTTTTAGGCACACAAAAAGAAGAGAGTAATAAGAAAAGCAAAAAAAAAGAGAAAAAGTCCAAATGTTAACTGCTGCAAAGCCTGGGTTTGAAGAAAGAAAGGCCTGGCTATTCACTTCCAAACGTTCAAGGTCTCTGACAAGCCCGTGGAGTACAGTTGTGACTCTGCCTTGCATGGGACCAGTATGAGTCAGAATCAACTCGACAGCAATTGGGTTTGCCTTTTAAAAAACTTTAAAATTTACGTTAGCTACCATCTAACTTTTGTAGTAGGATGCAAGACCCACCCATGAGAGGGGAGGCTTTCATTTGTCCTGGTCGTGGAGATGCCTTGGGGGGTGGGGGAGTGGCTATGGAAGGCAGGGCCCTCAGTAAACATCTGCATGTGTGGACAACATGCGTTTCATTGGATTCGCCAACATCTTCTTTTCTGCTTACCTGCTTATTTATTTACAGGTTCCCTCAAGAGAACCAACAGGGACAAACAAGAGGCATACTGTGTTTTAGCTTGTGTCCTGAACACAGGAAGGAATTTGACACAGCTGAGGCATTTTTAGTGTATATTTGAAACAAAAGAAGACACGGCGAGGTTGAATTCAAGGTGCGCTTTCCTATAAAGAGATTTCATGGCAATCCAACCTGCCACGAAGACCACCCGATTGGGTTTCCAGGGCTGGAAATCTTTTCAAAAGCAGACTGCCACATCTTTCTCCCGCAGAGCGGCTGCAGGTTCAAACTGCTGACCTTGGAAAGAATAGCCTAAGGCTGAACCACTCCTTTCCATGGAATTCCAGCTACTCATTTTTTTTTTTTGCCTCTGCTTTCCTCAAAGAATTTTAGCCTTCTGAAAAGGGCTCATTATTTTAACTAGCATAATCATTATGCAAAAAAAATAATTATTTCATTTATTACGTATCCCAAGTTTGGAGTCCATTTCAGACTGTAATTGCTGTTTAAATCTCAGTAGTAAACAAACTGAACTCTGCATTTTATATGTTACCACGAAGCGCTCCAGGTTTGCTCTGTGGAGCCAGGGAACTGTTGACACAGTTGCACACCAAGTTTCAACATGCTGATCATGTTAAAATAGTGCACAAGAAATATTTTTCCACTTTATAAAAAGCCAGACTGTTTACATGCTTAAGTGGCCAGAGAGTTTGCTATCTGTGTGTGGTCCTGAAGTTTCAATATCATAACCATGAATGCAAAGTGGAGCAGCATGCAACACACTCGGTTACAGAGCAACACCACCAAACTGGGAATCTGAGATACATAGGCAGGTTCAAAGGGGGCCTGGAGCAGCGGGGATGGGGGGTGGTACTGTAAAAAATCTAGTTAAAAACAGTTTTTTAAAAGACTTAATTTTTTATAACTGGGTGATGTTTATACTAATAATACTGAAAACATATATTGAGGTAAACAGAGAGAGAGAGGACAGAAATGGCTAACGAGGTCTTTGATCTCTGGGTTTCTAGTGTGGCTCACGTACAAATAAGCCCAGGGTCAGGAGGTGGAAGAGATCTTAGCTGGTTACTAAACACGGGCCCTAAGGGCTGACAGTTCTTGGACTTGGGCTCGTAGCTTCATGCAGGCCTTGCACAATCCTCCCGGAAGCATGCACCAAAGGGGGGCCCCAAGTTCATGCCCCAGCCAGAAGAGCAGACAGGCAGGCCGTCTCTATCTTGCCCATTTTCCAAGGAACACTGGCTTTAGTCTGCAATAATCTCATCTTCAAGTTAGGAATAGAAGTGAAGCAGGGGTTCCATCCAGTCCAGACAAGATATAAGTGTAAAAGACCTCACAGAAAGAGGAATTACCCACATCTGACTAACTGAAAACGTACACACATTCCCAGAGTCTAGAGTTTAAATGTTCAAGACAGTTTCTGGATCCTGGGCGGTTTGCATTTATCATTCCTCTAGGGCCCTTAATGTTCCGGGCTGGGGAGGACTGCTGGTTCTCACATCTTTAATAGCTCGTAGCCTGAAGAAAGTTCTCGGTACATTGTATCTAAACAATAAATAAATAAGCCGATCGCTAATGTAAACAGGTTCATGTTACCACATGCAAGACCATTTCCCATTTGATTGTCAAATACACAAATTCTCATTCTCTGTTGGTAGAAAGAAAGGTACTTCAGGACATGCTTTTTCCCTTTGGCACTTGCCCCATCTCCCCCTCTCTTGCAGTTTCTCTAAGAATCTCCCACAGCCAGAGGTCAGGATAGTTTTACTGTTGCCACGACAACAGTGTAAATAAGTCGACTTTAAATTTCATTTTGGGATTAAGGAGCTGCTACATGTCCAGCTACCTAGGCTCGGCTCCTTGTGTGCCACACGCTCTCCCCTGCAGGCAGTGGCTCACAGCCATCTTCCATGTGGCCCCCTTCCACCACCACCACCGTCTTTCTGGCCAAGAACATCCCACAGCCTCTCTTAGGGCCTGCCAGGATGCTGGGGCCCCTGCACACAGGCCTGGGCTACAAAGAGAGGCATGGAAGTCCAATATGGCATTTTCCAGATGCAATGTTTGAGCAGGTTAGCGATCTTTTTCTAAATGTAAATTAATGCCCACCCATTTAACATACACAGGAGGTGAATACACGAGGGACTAGTACAGCTTACCAAACAACAACAACAACAACAAAAAAGGCACGTAATTTATGTGAAAATACAGTACCCCTCCCCAGCTCTCCCATGCATCTGCGGTCCACTTCCTACATAAGAATGTCACAGAGCCATGATTAAAATAAAGAGCCTTAATGATAGCTTTGAAGGGCAGCGCAGAGAGAGTCTCTGGAGGCCCTTGGGAAGGGCTCTTTCCATGGAGGCGGCTACACTGCCCTGTCCTTCCTCTGCCCTTGGTATAGATCCAGATCCACTTCAGGGGAGACCCGGGTGCTTCCACAAGTGACCATGGCTTCACACACAACAGAGTGGTTCTTCCTGTGCTCTCAGGGAAGTCTTCCTTCTCCATTAATTTGTCCATTCTGCCGGGCTCCTAGGCCTTGAAGAAAGACAGACAGCACATCTGACTCATTACTGAACTGCCTTTCAGGGCTTGCAATCCAAGACCCCAACCTATGGCAGTCCAGCGAACAGTGACAACGGAATTGAGGAAAGCTCCGGGCTGCCAGCTCCACTCACCACCCCGAGAAAATATCAAGAATCTCTACCTTGTCGCTGCTTTTCCCTCAGACATGGCAATTCCTGACTTGAGTTATAAAGAGAAGTCGCACAATGGGTGTGAGAAGGGAATTGTCCTTCACATGAAAAGATGGCACTTGTAAAGGCTTTGAGCACACACACCAAATCTTCTGTGGCCCGGGACGGCAGGCTCGTTTACCAAGCACTTTCACAGGAAAAAGGAGTGTGTCTACTTTTCAGGGCAGCAGCTGGCAAATGCTTGAATCCACCTTTCCTGGGGATTCTAATGGTCCCAATCCAGTTCAATTTTCTACATCCCCTGTACTTAACTCTGGGGAGCCCTGGTGGTGCAGGGATTACCCATTGCGCTGCTAACCACAGGGTCGGCGGTTTGAACCCACCAGCTGCTCTTCGGGAGACTTTGCTTTTTACTCCTGTAAAGAGCTAGTCTCGGGAACCCACAGGGTCAATTCTACTCCGTCCAATAGGGACGCTCTGAGTCAGAATTAACTCAGCATCAGTGGGGTTGATGCTGAAATCTGGCCAGTCCGTCCCACTGCTGGGAGGACGACAACTCGGGAGCTACATTAACTCTGTGGACCTCTGGAGGGCAGTCGACCTGGAGACTAAGGAACTCATGAAAAAAATCATTATCATAGACACTGTGGGTCCACTTCAACCTTGGCCCTTCAAGTCTCACTGCCATTGAGTCTGTGCTGATTTATAGCAACAGCAACCCTTTACTTTAGGACACTTAGATATGCCCCTGTGAGTTCCAGACAGTGTAACCCTGTATCAGAGTACTGCATCCTGTTTTTGTCCCACAGAGTGGATAGTGGCTTTGAACTGGTGACCTTGTGGATTTCAGTCCCATTTGCAACCATTACGCCACCTGTGCACCTTCCACCTTGGCCCGTAAAACCATCTCATTCATATTTAGATGAAGCCCTACTGATGAGGTAAGATGTGGAGGGACAGACATCAGTGTAGGCTTTTTAAAAAGTGGCCTGTGGTTGTATCAATGGTAGAGGGACCTTCATCCAAGGTAACCCAAGTCATAGATGGATGGAGAACCAAACTCATGGCCACAATGTCAAGGTCAAAAAGCAAAGTGGTAAATGACTACAGGAAAATATAGTAAGGGTTACATAAAACAAAATCACACCACTGTCTGAGCTGATTCTCATGGAATAACTCTCCCGACAAGACAGGGTGGAATCACTCCTTGAAGATATTTCGGTTATAGTTTTTCGAAGCCATAAGCCTGATCCTTCTTCCCCAGCACAGTTGGTGGATTTGACTGAAGTGCTGACTGTGCAGCTAGCGGCCCAATGCATAACTACACAGGGTCTGTCTCCTGGCTGTACGGGGCAGACACAGGCACATTCACCAAATCTTTGTTGGGCATCAACTATGTTCCAATGGTCTGAAGGCTTCAGATAAAAATCTGTGTTTGTGCAATTTGCATTAAGCAGAGGAGGGAGGTGCTCTGAAGGGAGTTTCATAGGCTCGCTCATGGGGCTGGCAGTCGGAGGTGGGACGAGGGCATGGCAGGGAAACCGGGTGGAAGGAAGGTGGTGGCTGTGACTGCCATGCCTTTGCTGTCCGCGAGCCCCATAATTGTAGCCAGGGTGCTATAAGCTGGTAATCCTTTTCCAGATAGCTATCCTAAGACAATTTCATAAGCCCCTGTCAGTTCCACTCAATGAGCCGCCTGCTCATTCTTTGCTTAGTGAGGTCACATGCAAACCAAGACCACATTTCCACTTATTTAAGGAGCAATAGTCTACTCTGTTCCTCACAGTTCCATAAGAACTATTACATTTTTATATATTCATTCAACATCTACTAAAAACAACAGTACCTTTTATAAAAAGTCTTAGACAAAACTTCATTATATTTAAAAAAAATTAAGTTGTGTCCCAGAAGGAAATGAAAAGAAAGTAATAGTTGAGGACACATTTTTTTTTTCTTGAAGGTGATAACAATTTTCATCTCGACCCTAGCTTTCTGAAGCCTGTTTGAGAGAGTCCAAGTAAATGAATCCTGCACTCGTGTGCGCTCACACCATACATCGTGGGCTCTCTGTCAGGCCTGCGCCAGCCCTGCCTGTAAGCGTCAAGAAACAAGCGGAGGGCAATGGTCAGGAAGCAGTCAGACACGCCTTCGTGGAGGTGCTCGGTGGGTGAGCATGCCACTGTCTTTCACTCTAGAGAGGGCTTACCAGCTTATTGGCAATTGTAAAGTCAAGAGCCAACTCTTCAGTAAAGTGGGGGTCTGTGGATAAATTATGATGGCTCCTTAGGAGGTAAAAAAGAAAAGGGTGTGGGCTGAGCCCCGGTGGCACAGTGGTTGTGCGCGGTACTGCAGCCCACTGGTTTGAAAGGTTCAAATCCAGCAGCAAGGCTGGGCCTCCTACTCCCACCACCAGAGGGCAGTGATGTCCCCAAAACAAAACAAAAAAAAAAAAAGAAAAAGAAAAAGAAAGGGGTGGGGGAAAGCTGGGCTGCTTTACTGCTTATTACTATCTTTTCTAATGAGGGGGTACCCCACAAAAGCTGTGGGGGGACAGTGGGCTCTGTGCATTTTTCACAATAGGCCAGTATGGAGCGACTCTGAGTTAGTGCACCCGGTGGTGTTGCCTGGGAAGGTTCTCTCTGGTCACGATAAATTTTTATAAAAGCAGTCTTGCTCAAACCTCGTTTTTTTGTGTGATGGCTGATTGAAGGGAACAGAGTGTGGCTGCGAAATTTTGTTTCCTGCTTCGTAAAAATGCCGCAGAAACTGGTGTGCTGTTTGTTGAACACAGCTAACAAGGACAGCGCTCTGGGAAAAACTCAAGTGTATGAGTGGTTTTCTCTTTTCAATAAAGGTGAATTGTCAATTGATGACAAGCCTCGCATCATCATCTTTCCAATACCACTGTATTGAATCTAATATCTGCCATATCTCTTTCATCCTTCTTTGTTTTATTGTTTACACTGCATCTTTTTAATCAAATGTGCTCTGTGTTTTCTTTTTTTTGGTTAGTGTGCTCCCATTTTGTAAACTCCAACTTCCTGAACAGACGAAAATGTCAACTCAAAGTGCACTTGGAGTTCAGTCCAGGTCAGACAGTTAATCAAGTTTTCTATTTGGAAGTTCTGCAAAGATTGTATAAGAGTATGAGACAAAAAAGTCCTCATTTGTGGCAGATGGGGGGCTGGCTTTGCCACCATGACAATGCACCTGCTCAAGCAGCCATCTCAGTGTGCCACTTTGGGGTTAAAAAACCCCAAAGTTTTTGCTTGCTCCCCATACCTTAAGCATCTGACCTCACTCATGCAAATTCTTTTTGTTTTCATAAATACAGAGGGACATGAAAGGACAGCAATTTGATGTTGTAGAACAGATGAGCTTGAAAAATGTTTCCAAGAAAAGTATCACAGACTAGACACATGTATTAAGTGTCATGGAGAGTACTTGTAAGATAATAAAGTTATTTTGTAAAAATAATTGAAAAAAAATTACAGAGCTTTTTTTGGGGAGGGCGGAGAGCTACCCCCTCCTATGCTAAAACACCAACTACAGAGGCAAGGAGGAAAAAATATACCTTCAGTTTAAATGAAAGCAGCAGTTTCTCTTTGAAATATAGTGGAAATGTTTCTCTTACTGGTTAAAAGTATAGGTTCTAAAGTTTGACTACCTGAGATGGTCTGGGAGCTGTTGCAGTGTCTGGAGTTTATAAAACCTAAAGCAAAAAGCCAATCCACTGCCATTGAGTCACTGCCTAAGCGCAGTGACCCTGTTTAGGGTTTCCGAGACAGTAAATCTTTCCAGGAGTAAATTACCTCCGGTTTCTACACAGAGCTGCTAGAATTTGCAGCCCAATGCCTAACCCACAGTGAGATCCACCAGGGCGCCGGATGCTTATGAGAAGGCTCAGTAAATGAGAGCCTTCCTTAGCATTATGACTACAAGTCCCAACACACGTCTTTCTCTACTGTAGCATTATAAATATTCAAATATAAGACGACCTGAATATCAGTCGAGGCATCTCATTTTACCACAAAAACTGCGCTGAAAAACTCAGCATATACACAAATAAATGTAAGATTTTTTAAGCTTTTTTTTAAAAGTTACCACCAATGTTAAGTACATAAAGGGTCGTAATTTACAGATGAAACTTATTTACTTTTAGGTATAATTGTAGATAAAGCCACCAAACATGTGTGGGGTGGGGAGGAGACTAGTTCAGAGGAACTCTGATGCACTAGCCTCTGAAGACACAGCCTCAGCCCATGGTAATGCCAGACACTCGGCATTTGATGGCTGAGTTTGGAAGCATCTGTACCAAGTAAAGTGTTGGCTACAAAATGGAGTTTCTGAATGAGTGCCAGACGGATGAAGATGTAGCAAAAATATAATAGTAGATCCTTAGAAGGCCCATCTTGTTCCAAACACAACACTCCATGCTTCTTACTTGTACAATCTTGAAAACCGAAATGCAAAACTCTCTGTTTCTATCGCTAGAGCGTAGACAACAATGTCTAAGCAAGGACCAAAGTGTTTGAATAATCCTTTGGTTTCCTGAAAAAGGAGTGTTTCTCAATAAATAATCTAAGAATTGTATTATAACCATGTTTTAAACACGGTTTTTCTTTTTCCAGCTATGACAGGTACAATTTCCTTGAATTTGATTATTGAGTTTAGTACTATCTTTGATAGATATCATTACCTCAGCTAGCTATATTTACTCTTGTAGAGTACAGTTTAGAGGACAGTTTTGGAGTACTCTTGAACACTCTTTATCACTGGTTTTGAAAAGCTAATTTTTTACATATTTTTTATTTTAGATCAAACCAATTCTAAGTCATCTTCTATGCCATGCTAAATAATAATTTGTTTTTTCTGTGCCATGTATAATCAAACTTTCTAGCATTTTCACAGGCACTAACATTTTTTTCTTGTATGAAGGTAACATTTTTAATACCCTGGCTAATTTATAATACAAAGAGGTTTCAACATTCATGGAAATCAAAATTGAATTTTAACTCTAGTTTCCATAATTTTTTTCTTTTGCAACAAATTTATAGAAGCCTTAAACAAAAATACCAAAATGTAAAGCCATTGCTTCTCAGCATATCCTCCATCTAGGTCTACACACTTTTAAAAAAATGTTTTACTGACATGTAATTCACGTATCATACAAATTCAGTGGCTTAAATATAGTAAAGAGAGCCATGCATTCATCCCACAATCAATTTTAGAACATTCTCTTCATTCTTGTATCCCCATTTCCCCTAATTTCCCTAAGAAACTATTCATCTAGTTGCATTCCTTACAGATTTGCCAATATCTTGCATTTCATATAAAGAAAATATTTTAAAAGAATTTTTAAAAAGAAAGGGAAAAAAACAAATATGACCACAGAATAAGACATAGAAACACTTCAATGCAAATGACAACAAAGTAATAAAAACCAGAATGAGTTAAAATGGGTCAAAAGGGAAAACAAGTGGTAATATGCTAAATTTTAACGTCACTCAAGCTACAGAAATCTTCTCATTGCACTCTATTTGCAAAAATTTTCTTCTCGTTGAACAACTATTCACACGAATGGCTAAAAGATGAAGGAAATTCACTGGAGGGTTAGTCCACGTGGAGTGGGTATGTACATGGATTTGGAGCTTTCGCTGTCATCCATAGCCTTCTGCAAACCAAGTACTCAGGATTTTAAGCTGCAATACCGTCTCCTCTTCTGAGCTGGGATTTTAATGTTGATAATCTTTGATCACACTTGCGGGTGTTCTTTGAACTTTTGGAGCTCCTTCATAAATTTGAGTATTTCCTCAGCCAGTAAATACAAATGCCAGTAAAGAAGAGGACGCTAGCTTTCACGCTGTGGTTGTTGTGTGCCATCGAGTCGGCTCCGACTCACAGTGACACTACGCACAGGAAGCAAATGCTGCCCAGTCCTGCGCCACTTTTACAACTGTTCCTATTCTTGAGCCTACAACTTTTACAGATGCTATCTCAAATATACACTGAACTATCCTTTTCAAACAGAAATGCATTAGTGGATCCCGAAATCAACTGACTGGCTTTAAAATGTTTTTTTAAATGCATACAATGAATAATCTAAAATTAAATAAATCATGGAATTGTTTTATTACTTATTCTAGATTTATAATTACACACATTACACATATACATGCACATATGGTATGTGTACCTGCATGTTATGTGAACAATCAGACACATCGGGTATGAATGTGTTTTGGTACTTCAAATCACATAAAATGTATTTCTCACTATGGTTAGAGTGAAACACTGTTCGAAGATGGACAAATGACCCTGAAACATTTAGGAGGATAAGTCTTTAAGAGCATAAGACCATATATGACGGGGCTTCAAAAAGCTCATGGAAGTATTCCATTATCTTTCAATACCATTTTTCCACAAACAGTTTGAGATTCCTTCATATGATATAAAGAGTAGAGACCAAAATTTCATATTCATTTGCAATGTATTATATGGCTCCACTTAAATGTAACAGCTGGCAGAAGCAAATTCATAGAGAGAGAAGTGGATTCGAGGTTACCAGGGATTTGGGGAAATAGAAATGAGCAGTTATTGCTCAATGGACAAAAAGTTTCTGTTTGGAGTGATGAAAATAATTTTGGGAATACATAGTGGTTATGGTTGCACAACATTGTTAAACTGATGACTGCCAATGAATGGTACATTTGAAAATAATTAAAATGGCAGATTTTACGTTATATGTATTTTCCCCCTTAAGAAAAGAGAAAGAATAAAATATCCCATTTAAAATAACAGCAAAAAGTTAAGGGTATTATAGACCCTGTTCAAAGAGATGGTTTGCAATCACAAAGATGACAGTGCTTTTCAATTAATCTTCAAATTCAATGCTACTTGAACCAAAATTCCTAATTTTTAAGGAAGATCAAAGATCTTGGCCCAGAATAGCCAAGATAATTTTGAAATTTAAAAAAAAGTTGGCTTAAATTGCTAGATGCAAAAATTTAATGTAAAAAAAAGAAAGAAAAAATTTAATGTAATGAAATAATAAAAAAAATATTTGGTATTGACGCAAGAAGAGACAATGAAAGACCAAATATAACCAAAAGTATGTCCTCATCCCCCAGGAAAAACAACACCATCCTCACTGCATGGGAATTGATTTAGATTCCTGGTCACCGGAGAGAATAGAACTTCCTCTTAAGGTTTAAGGGCCTGTAGTCTTTACTAGAACAGAAAGTCTCATCTTCCTCCTCTGTCTCCAGAGGAAAGGACAATGCGTTTGAACTGAAGCTTAGCAGCCCAACGTGTAACCCACTACATCACTGGGACCCCTTTATACATTTGTACACACAAATGCATTTAAATATATACAATCGGAGTCTATGACAGGATAAATTACTCTAGGATAGCTATTTATTTAGAATTAAATCAATGTAGATACCTACCCAACATCACATATTAGAATAGCAGATGGATTAAAGTCCTAAATATGAAACAAACTTCTTATGGTGGATTTGGGGAAGGCTTAAAGAACAAATGGCAGCTTTACTTTCAACAATTCAGCCTCATTCACTACAATTCCCCTCAGAGTACCACTGCTTCTGCTTCTCCCCACTGTCTCCTGCTTCCACTCCGCCTTCTCTCCTAACTCCCTGAACTTTGGGCTCTTGCAAAAATGATATATATTAAGAATATACGGGGTACCTTTTTGTTGAAAAGCTATCTTAAACAAGATCTAAAAAACAGTACACCTAATAGACACCAAACCATTAAAGTACAAACACTGATATACCTGATTGTATGGAACTCTGGTGGTTCCATCAAGTCAGTATTGGATGGCTAATTTCAGCAGGAAGGTTTATAGTCTCAGAAAACCTAAGATCACGAGGAGTCAGAGTTGACTTGATGGCAGTTGATTTGGTAGATTAGAACTAAAAATTTCTATTAAACGAAGGTACTGAAAACCAAGGTAAAAATATATAGATTAATAATTGCAGCATTGTGAATAATAAAAGACAAATGTATAATTTAGAATAAAGTTTATATCTAAGGATATATACTCTACAAGATAAAATATTTAAAAGGCTTGAACCAGCTGTCTATAAAAAAAGCATTCCTGGTGGCATAGTGGGTTAAGCACTGGCCTGCTAAGCACAAGGTTTGGACTCATTAGTCAAACCCACACTGGGAGAAAGAGGAAGCTGTCTGTTCCTGTCAAGATTTACAATCTTGGGAACTCTCTCTCTGTAGTCTATAACCCATATCAAACAATTCTATTCTGTCCTAATAGAAGTGCTATGAATCAGAATTGACTCAACTGCCGTGGGCACATCCATGAAAGAAATAAAAATAAGCAAACAAAAATACAAAGTAAGAAATAACTTCACATCCACAAGATGGATGAAACATTTACCAATACAAGAATTTTCAAAGATTCCAGAAATGGACATTCTCATACATTGCTGGTTTTATAAAAAGCCCTGGTGGCAAGCACAGTGAAGTTTGGGCGGCGGCTAACTTCTACGTCAGCAATTCAAATATACCAGCTGCTCCTCAGGAGAAAGTTGAAGTTCTCTGTGCTCGTAAATATTTACGTTGCTATGAATTCAAATAGACTAGATGGCAGTGGATTTGAAAGGGGGTGGAGGTTACTTGACTGGTATTATGGACTGAATTGTATCCCCAAGTTCTTGTGCTTAATTTCTGGCCCTTTTGCCTGTAGATAGCATTCTGTTTGAAAATAAAGGGTGTCTTTGTAATGCTAATACGGCAATGCAGATATAGTATGGATATATAAAGTTAATCATAGTTGCTATAAAAAGACCAGAGCAGACAGAGATGCATGCAGATGGAGCAAGACAAATACCTTGTGAGAATCTTCTACAAGTCATGAGACACCCAGGCACCAAGGAATGCCCACCAATAAGGCAGTAACTGACATAGCCTAGAATCTGATTTGAACATTTAGCTTATTTAAAAAAAAAAAATTGACTGCCATCAAGTCAATTCTGAGGCCCAGTAACCCTGCGGGCCAGTATAACCGCCCTCATGGGTTTCTGAGACTCCATTTTTGCTAAATCTTTCCCCCAAAGAGCAAGTGGTGGTTTCAACTTATTTCAAACCGCTGACCTTGCAGTTAGCAGCCCAACTCGTACGTAAGCCATTTTGCCACCAGGGCTCCTGAAGAACCACCCGAGCACGTTCTCGAAAGGCAGCCCGTGGGGTGTTTCAGCTGTGCGAGGGAAAGAAGGCAGTTGGTGACTGGGGAAACTGGCAAAATTCTCAGCAAAGACAACAGTTCTCTGCCAGGAACTAGTGAGGCTGACCCCATTTCATGTGTCAGTCTGTCATACCGCAGTCGCGCTCGAAAAACAAGACTCCAAGACTTGGTGAAATACCATCTGAAATGTTTCAACCAAGGTACAACAGGAGGTGACCACCTGTTTCTGGCAAGAAATCAACTGGATGAGATCCACATCGGAGCCACCACTCCAACGAAAGGTGGTCCAATAGAATGCACAAATGATGGAAAAATATAACCAACATATCACATGCAACTGAAATTTTGATTAAGATCATTTTTAAATGTTTGTAGCAGTACATTTACAGGGGTATGTCATGGGTGATGTCACACAGATCTGGGCTGAAAGCAGAGAATACTAAAAGGATGTTTACTTATTTTATGGACTCTGTAAACACATTCAACTCTATGGATTACATTAATGAAGGACTCTATTTCAAAGGATGAGAATTCCAGAATAATTAGTTGTACTGCACGGAACATATACATTGACAATGAGAATAAGGGGATATTGCATGGTTTAAAGGTGCGTGTCTGGTTTGTATCTTGTCACCATACTTACTTCACCCATTTGCTCAACAAATAACCCAAGAAGCTGGAGGACACGATGAAGAATTTAGCCTGAGGACTGGAGAAAACTCATTAACAATCTGCAACATGCAGGTGACACAAGTTGGTTGAAAAGATGACCTGGAGCACGTTCGATGAAGATCGCTGATAACCTTCAATATAGATTACACCTCAACATAAAGAATACACAAATCTTCACAACAGAGCCAAGAACCAACCTTGCAATGAACAGAGGAGACTGGCATTGCCAAGGGTTTCCTGTTACTTGGGTCCATGGCAGTGCTCATGGAAGTAGCACCAGGAAATCAAATGAACCAAAGTCTTTCTCTACTGGAGTCACTGGCAAATCTAATGCAAAAGACGTCTTTAACATGTTAAAAAGCAAAGATGCCACTTTAATGACTAAGGTGGGACTGACTCAAGCCAGGGGTTTGTTTCAACTGCCTTGTATATGAAAGCTGGAGAAGGAATAGGGAACTTAGAAGAAATGATGCCTTTGACTTATGCTATGGGTGAAGAATATTAAAGGTACCACTAGACTGCCAGAAAAACAAACACACTGGAAATACAACAAGCGTGCTTCTTGGAAGTAGGATGGTAAGGCTTAGTCTCCCATACTTTTGACATGCCACAGGACTGATCAGTCCCTGAAGAAGGACATCACCTTGGTAAAGTAGCTCGGAGAGCAAATGGAAGACCCTTAACAGATAGACTGATGCAAAGGCTACCATGGACTCAAGAGTGGGAACGGTGGTGAGGATTACGCAGGACTGTGCAGTGCTCCATACAGGATGATGAGTCCGCGCCAACTCCAGGGCACCTACTAACAACTACACGAGGGGGACCTGAGGAAGAACACACGTGCACAAGCTCCCTCCCCAAGAATGCTCAACCTAAACTGTTGGGCATATCACAAAATTGGGAAAAATTTAACTGTTCCGTAGGGAAAGGTACAAATAAATGGCATATTGTTACAAAAGAGAAATTTTCCCAGCAGATAACTCACTAGAGCTTCATAATCAAATTATAGCACCAACATACCCGTGAGTAAGAGAAAGAACCCTATGTAGCTGCTAACTGCAAGGTCAGCTATTCAAACCTATAGGGCAGTTCCATGAGTGGGAATCAACACAATGGCTATGAGACATACTATGTAAGGATCCCTGGTGGCACACTGGCTGAAGCACTCGGAAGCTAACCACTGAATGAAGCTTCTGTACAGATTACATCATAGGAAACCCTACCCAACTCCAAATTGTACTGAATCTACGAGGCAGTGTAGAACTGCCCTTAGGTTTTCCCCAGCTTTATGCTTTCCCAAAGCAGCTAACCAAGTCTTTCTCCACTGGAGTCGCTGGATGGCTCTGACCACTGAGCGCAAGCAGCCTAAAGCCGGATCACTGTACTACCAGGGTTGCTTACAGTTGATACACACATTACACTGTTGTTCTCATAAAGCCTCGCCTGTGCTTCAAATGACCACATCCCAGAAAAATGTAAAGATTTCACAGAAGCAACCACTGCTGATGTAATAAAAATAAATAAATCTTCAGACCTGAAGAGGTTGGGGAAAAACTGATAAAACAACTGTTTAAATGACAGATTTTGATCACAGAACTCGGGGATCCTTTAACAGCAGCAACAAAGAAATCTGGTCACTGGAGGAGATGTATGACAGCATCTGAAAAACTTGCCATCAAGTCGCTGCCAACTCATAGACCCAATAGGACAGCGCAGAACTACCCAATAGGGCTTTCCAGGCTGTCATCCTTACAGAAGCAGCTTGTCGCATATTCTTCCTGTCGCCCAGCAAATGGGTTAGCAGCATTGGCCGTGCAGTTAGCAGCTGAGCATTTAACCACTTTGCCACCAGGGCTGCTTGGAGAGTGTGAACAACTCTGTTGTTGCTGGGCCTTGTCAAAGGGTGGGTTTCAATACATGGTGACAGCATGTGAGGAGAGTGAACCTGTGCTCCCTGGGGTTTCCGGACCAGGACCTTCCCCATAGATCTCCGGGGCGGTCTTTCTGCTGAGGTGCGGGTCACAACTCATCAGGTGCAATGGAACGAAACACTGCTCTGTTCGGCGCCCTCCTCACAATCCCCCCCACCCACCTGAGCCCATGGGTGCAGTCACGGTATCAATCTATCTCCTTGAAGGCCTTCCTCTTTTTCACTGCACTCTACTTGACCATACACAACGTCCTCCAGGGATTGGTCTCTCCTGACAACACAGCCAAAATATGGAAGACCAACTCTTGCCACGCTTCCCCCGAGGGAGCATTCTGGCGGCCGGGGGTGATGGAAAATACCATGGGTGAGATCAGGTGCACCTGTGTCCTCAAAGTGACCGCTCTGCTCTGTGACGCTTTAAGGCGGTCTTAGGTAGCAGATTGGTCCAATGCAAAATGTTGCTCCATTTTCGGACTGCTGCTTCCTGATGCCAAATGTGAGTACAAGTAAAATGAGTGCATTCACTGGGTGCATTCGCACTTCTCATCTTTCAGGTACTCATGAAGTGCTAAACTCTGTGTAAAGTGACCAGACGCCCCTCTTTTTAACAATTTAACCATGTCCCATGGCATTTTAAAATTAAAATACATTATAATACTATTTTTTCATCCTATAAAAATTTTTGTTGCTCCATATAGACCACATTTTTAATCAAGACCCCCACCCCCACCCCGCTCAAGGGTATCCAGCTTAAAATCTGGCCACTTTATCTTTGTGTCAACCAAGAAAGCTATGCCCCACAACATTACAACTCCCCAGCTGCTATTCTAGAATACCAGTAGCATGCAGACCATCAAGGATTGAACTGTGTCCCTAACAATATGTGCTGCATATCATAACCCCTGTATCTGTGATCAGGAGCCTTGCTGGTGCAGTGGTTAATGCTCAGCTGCTATTGAAAGACTGGCGGTTAGAGCCCAATAGCTGACACAAGGGTGAATGCTATGCCAGTGTGCTTCAGTAAAGACCCGCAGCCTTAGAAACTCGACAGTGCAGTTCTATTTTGTCTTCAAGGGTTCATTCTATGTGTCTGAATTAACTGCAATAAATTTGGTTCAGTTATAATCCCTTTGGGGAGTGGGATTTCTTTGTTAATGAGTATCAGTTTTTTTTTGGGGAGGGGGGGCATCACTGTCCTCAGGTGGTTGTGGGAGCTACCCAGCCTTGCTGCTGCTGGATTTGAACTGTCAAGCCAGTGGGCCCCAGTCCTGCACTCAACCACTACGCCACCGGGGCTCAGCCCCATTAATGAGTATTAGTATAGGACATGTCTTCAATCGATTTCTTTTGGAGATGAAGCAAATTGAGAAAGCAAACAAGAAGCAAGCACAGCTGGGGGAAAATGACATGCCACATGAGATGGCCAAGAATCGAGAAAAAGACGTTGAAGAGACAAAACCCTTATCCCCAAACCACTAGAAAGCCTTCCCCTAGAGCCTGCACCTTGCATCCAGACTTCCAGCTTCCTCAACGGTGAGAGCTCAATGTGCTTGCTAAAAAGCCAGTCGCTTGTAGCAAGTCTGTGACACAGACCTATGGCAACCCAAAGCCAAGCTCACTACCACCGAGTCAGCTCTGGCTCCAGCAACCTTATGAGACACGGTAGAACTGCCCCTGTGGAGTTCTGAGGCTCTAAGTCTTCACAGGGGTAGAAAGTTGGTGGTTTTGAACTGCTGACCTTGTGGTTTGAAGCTCAAAATGTAACCACAATGCCCATATGCCAAGACAGGAATGAATAATAAATGAATAACACACACAAAATCTCCACCTGACAACAGTACCCCAGAATTCTTCCTGATCATTTTTTATGGATTACTACCATCAGTCCCCTGAGCCCTCAACAAGAAGGCCTGGTGGCACTGGGGACTAGGTGTGGAGGGGGTAACCAGAGGTTAATGGTTCAAATACTCCAGCTGCTCCTCAAGCTAAAGGGAAGCGATGACCGATTCTGTAGAGATTTACAGTTTCCCCAACCCTATATAGCAGCGGTTCTCAACTTGTGGGTTGCCCAATTCATAATAGTAGCAAAATTACAGCTATGAAGTAGCAACGAAAATAATTTTATTGTTCGGGGGAGGGGGGGAGGTTCACCACAACATGAGGAACTGTATCAAAGGCTCACGGCATAAGGAAGGTGGAGAACCCCTGCTGTAGAGGGAGTGCTATGGGAGACCATGCACTCAAAGGCAGTGGGCTTGGCATGGGAGGGAGAACAATAAGGTGTAGTATAAGCAGATGCAAGACGGCCGCTAGGATGAAATTCATTTATGGGCAGAATCAAGATGACACTGTGTCACAGATACAACTAGAGGGGAAATGTTAACAATCTTGGCTAACATGAGAGTATGAGAAGAAAAAAACGGGGAGTTGAGGAGAGGCAGGAAAAAGTCTAAATGCATTAACTTCAGTAGGTAGGTACTGTCTATGTAGAGCATATTCTTCACTGAAATGCTGATATCAGAGACTGAGTACAAAGGTGCTCTTATGTCCATTTCCACTTAATTATTTGACTAAATTAAGACCAACAAAGCATCCAAGTTTGTAACGACCCACAGCTTAAAAAGTGCAATTGACAGATGACAATGTGACAAACGAATTCTCATCCCAGGGTGCTATCCTGAACAGGACAGGAAGGAGTGGGATGACAAGTAACTTGCCTGAGATGATGCACAACCCTGTGAGTGTGTGAGCCATGGGAAAGCTGTCTGCATGACAGCAGAAAACCAGTGGAGAGCCACTGGATCGGGGTCTTTAAATCACATAATGAAGGCAAACTGGACCTTTACTATAAGAAACTACATCCACAAGAAGAGGGAAAAAGAACAAAGACATGTAAAAATAAACAACCAAACACAATGGGTGGGGAGTTTGGAGTGGGGGAAGCGGGGTAGACCTCGAAGTCGCAACTTGAGCAATAATGCAGACCCAAATCTCTTCAACTTGTATTTACAAGGAGCAGTGTTTGTGGGTTGGGTTTGAAGTCCTCCCATTTTTTTTCTGGAAAAGGGCACAAATGGAAGGAATAAAAGGCCCAAACACTAGGTCACCAGAGGGAAAAAAGGCACTGGAATAAAAGCACAGGGAAATTTTACAAGTAAAGTGAACAGCTTGACAGGGGATGCCAGAAGCACCTGCAGGTCTATGAACCTGATTCTAAGGAGGCAAGGCTGCTCTCTATTTTCAATTGACTCGACACCACAAGAAACGGGGGAGAGCGAAAAGACAAGCACATGGACCGAATTAACTGCTCATCTCCTTTGTTTAGCTTAACACGGATCCAAGCACAGGCCCAGCAATGAAATATTTCAATGACCAAATCTTACTCAAGGACCGAGTAAAATTATGAGCAGCCCTAGACAAATAATTTTATGAGCAAAATTACACAATGAAAAATTGCATCTTTAAAAAGGAAAAAAAGGGATCCCATTACTTTAAATATTAAAAACGATCTCTATTCAAAACACAACATGTTGTGGAGGGTGACACATGATGGAGATCTTTTCTTAAGGCCTCTCCCAGTGAAAGTGTTTCCAAACTGTAACATTCTGCCTGACTCCTACAGAGGACTCATTGGAGCCGCCTCAGAACGGAGGACCAGCACTAGAGATGTCCACGGGCCCTTTCCTGTACTTTAACCCAGGAGAGAGACACAGGGAGAGCAAATATAAATGTACAACATTTGAGACAGAGATGTGGTTTCTAAGGATAAAATGTGTGAAAACTGCATGAGTTTAAACACCTTCAGAAGATAGCTCCATTAATTCTGATAAGAAAATACATATTTATTCCCCGGGCATGTGAAACCAGCCATTTCACCGAACGTGGCTCCTCAGGTAAAGCTATCTGTCCTCCTGCTAACTCTCCTCTAGTCTTGGCACTTTGTATTCTCTTTAAAAGTACCCATGGAAGGAGCCCTGAGGGCCCATCTAGCCAGACCCTCACATAGCGAATCCCATTCCCTTTTGCATTCTTCTGCTAAGCCTCACAGGCTCTTTGTTTGTTTAGTTTGTTTATTCGAGCAAATTGAAAAGTAGAAATATTCTAGTAAAGGAAGAAGATATAAAAAGGTCACTAAGAAAGGTAAGAGAAACTGTGAGGGCTCTAGATAGGAAGACATGAGATACTTCATTTACCTTGTTTTCAAGATTTCTATTCTTTGAATCCAATACATATAATTTTAGAAAAGGATGAAGAAAAGCACAGTACTCGTCTTTCCTTAAAGACTTAAAGGCCCTTGAAAAGGGTATCCATTATAATCCATGGTCTCTGGGACACCGAGGAAAGGGGCTGGGAAACATGGATGGTCAAAAGAAGATAGCTCCATTAATAACTTTCAGGAACAAATTTTGGAAAGAAAGATACTTGTGAATAATTGTGTGGTTATTTCCTCGCTGCATTTTTCTGGGATACCGACAAATCAAACGGGTTGATTCTGAATTAATGAACCCGACTGTAACTGATTGACAAGGAAGAACTCCACCACCAAGTGGAGCCGCTGGGATTATGTGAGTCTGAAGAGAGCCTTGAGCCGTGTGCAGGGTTTAGCCTGAACTACTGTTTACCCGGGTGAGGCACACAGGAAATACCTCAGTGGCCTGTATCTATGTGGCAGATTCCTTGGGGAAACATACAATATGCCTGTGGACGTCTACAAGAAATCCTTCTAAAAACCCAGGGCAGAAAAGTTCATAAAAGAAAATGGAAGGAAACTTACTGGCATTGAGTTGATTCCGACTCACCATGGCCCTACAGGATGGGGAAGAGTTGCTCCTATGGCTTCCTGAGACGGTCACTCTTTATGGGAGCATTCTTCGCCCGTGGAGGGGCTGCTGGCTTCAAACTGCTGACCTTGCCTCTAGGAGCCCAATGAGTACCCCCGACACCGCCAGGGGTCCTTTGATGAAAGGCCTCCCCTCCCCGACCTCAAACCCTAAGAGGTATGTTCTTTGCTTATATGTTATACAAATAACCAGACGAGACAGTCTCTCATTTGTTTAATGTGTCAACTTGGAAGGCACAACCTTGCCCAACATTTTAGCTTAAGGGAAGTAATCATCGATGACTCTTGAACAAAAAGAACAAAATTGGGAACTGAAAAAAGTATTCTTTGCTTATTTTAGCTATATTAAGAAATATAACAACAATTACGTTGCTGGAAATTGAATGTACTTTTTGAGATATTAATCATCAAATGTCAGCACAAGAAGGTTCTGACATCATCTACTCCAGTACTCTCATTTTACAAATAAGGAAGCAGAAGTGTAGGCGTTGGGAGGTTTAATTCAAGTGTCACGGCTTTTTTTATAGGGGGCTGTAGGGTGGGGGAGGGTGTCCGGGCTCTGAACAAAGCTCTGCTTAGGACCTGTAGGTCTCTCAATTCTATGCTGGTGACCTTTCTTAACTAGACGACTTTCTGCAGCAGCCACATCTCATGGGACCCATGGGTGACAGACCCCACTTACAAAGTCAGCTATTACTCTCACTCATAATATGTTTGGGTGGGTAGTGAAGCATTCAAAAATCAATCAGCAAAGGGAAAATAGCCCATTTGGTCATTAACATATGCCAATGTTTTTTAGCTCACGCACATATTCATATGCACACACATAGCACACAAAATGCCTAAAATATCTCAGCAATGGGTTTGCCCTTATTTCTAAAATGCCTTACTGTTTGGGAAAAAGGAGGAGATCTCACTAACATGTGACAATGAAGGAAGAACTAATGAACGTATTTCCCATTTTACCCAAGAGTACCCTCAGCATCTTATGCAACCTTATCTTGCTTGTTAGGTGACATCAAGTCCGTTCTGACCCATAGCAACCCTGTGCCCAACAGAACACAGCACTGCTTGGTCCTGGGTCATCTCCACAATTGTCCTTATGCCTGAGCCCATTGTTGCAGTAGCTATGTCAAGTCATTTCAGTGAAGACCTTCCTCACTTTACCAAGCATGATGTCCTTCTCCAAGGATCGATCTCTCCTGACAATTTGTCCAAGGTAGGTAAGATAAAGACCTGCCATCCTGGCCTCTACAAGCACACAGGTCGTACTTCTGGTCAACATAGATGGATGTGTCCCCTTAGCAATCCACGGTATTTTCAATATTCTTTTTCCAACACGCCAATTCAAATAAATTGATTCTTCATCTTCAGTCTTCCTTAGTCAATGTCCACCTTTCACTTGCACATGAAGCAGCTGAAAATATCGTAAGCTTGGATCAAGCACATCTTGGTCCTCAAAACAATAACCTTGCTTTTCAGTTCTCTAAAAGACGTCCTATACAACAGATTTACTTAATGAAAGGCATCTTTTGATCTCCTGCCTACAGCTTGTTTGCGCATGGACTGTGGGTCCAAGCAAGAGAAAATCTTTGACAACTTCATTCTTTTGCTTGCTTAGGGAAGGAAATATGTTATGTGGCAGTTCCTTTCATGAGAAGTAATGTCCAAGCTCTGAAGATTCCCAACTGGCCTAAGTCTTTTTCTGCTGCCCAAAATATATGAAGGGACTTCACAAAGATGATGGAAAGATGTCATTATCTTTCAGCCCTATTGTTTCTTTCAGAAATGTCACTTCTCCACAAACGTTTTGAATGCCCCTGGAACATAGTGACTGGTTGACAAAAGAAACAGGGTCAGAGGCAGCAAGGTCCTCAGCTTACTCTTCAGCTTAGTGTTTCATCGTGGCAATGGAATTTTTCAGCAGTCTCTGTTCAAATTGTTCAATCATCACTCACCCTGCTGCCTTAAGTGATCTTGAATCTGAAGATAATTTTCATATTGTCTCACTATTTTCCATTATAAATTAATGACATCTGTAATACTGAGTCATAAAAGGCTATCCAAAGAACCGTATTAAAAATTACATGGAACAGCTTTCCCTAAGCGGCCTCTTGACAAACACATACCCACCCTTTTCCATTAAGACCTTCAGAACCCTGCTCTGCAGTGACCTTGGAAAATTGGGAATTATGTTTTACTGCACAAGATCTAACAAGTTACTAGAGTTCCAAAAAAGTGTCTGAGTAAGTAAGAGCTGAGTCGAATTAGCCTGGATGCTGTTTGTTGTTGTTGTTGTTGTTGTCATTCGTAACTCTCAAAGAGCCATGGCCTCGAGGAATATTTTTGGACAATACCAGAGCAAGCACAGAACGGGATGGGTCTGGAGGCTGCTCTAACCAAGATTTGTATACTGAGCAGGATTCTGGGACAGAGAGCACTACAGTGGATCAGAATCAGATGATCCAGTGAACACAGTGCCCCACATTTGATTATTCAAAAGAGGCAAAGTTTTGAATGTAGAAGTTTAATTTTATTATAACAGGAGAAATTCTTTTGGACTAGACTCTTTTCCAGAAGGCTGGGTTTTAAACATTGCCAAAAATGCAAGGGTAGAATGTTTAGTGCAACTAATTTGATTTCAAGCCATTCTTGGAGACACTATTAATTACAAGTATTTTCTAAGCTAACATTCTGAAAGCAGGGATAATGAAGGACCCTGGTCATTCCTGGGCCTGAGCATCCATCCCAGGGCAGATGTAAGCAGCTCCCTTTACTAAGCACCGGCTGTCTTGTCTATCTACACACTTTGTGTTAGACTCAGTGCATCAAGTGGATTCTGGTTTCTAGTTTTGTAATAAAGTAACAACTCACTCCAAACTCACTGCCATGGAGTCAATTTTGACTCAAAGAGCTCTGTCGAGTAAGGTAGACCAGCCCCTGTGGATTTCCAAGTTTGTAACTTTCTACAGGACATGGTGGGCTTGAACCGTTCATCTTGCAGTTAGCAGCACCATGAGTAACACATTGCACCACCAGGGTTCCCACACGCTCTCTCAAACAAACAAACACATTCATGGCCCTGCTGGGGGAAAGGTGGGCTTCTCTGTTGTCCACTGTGGCTGGCTATGAGTCAGAATCAAATGGAAAGCCGTCTGTTTTCTCTAAAGGGTCTGGCCCTACCCCTTGAAGTAATGAAAAACAGGAATCCAGGGGTCCCAAGTCCCCCCTTTAACAATATACATACCAGCCTTGCTTGTTTCCCAGGAAAATGTATTTTATATGTTTAGTAAATGTTAGTATCATAGTTAGTAAAACTTCTCAAATGGTTGAACCCTCTAAGTACTTGCATCTGTCCCAAATGCCTGCAATCATAAACCAATCTCTTCATAACCAAGACTGTAACTAATAGTTTCAACCATCTTCATCAAAGCTACGGACTTTGAGGTAGAGATCTCAAGTTCAAAATTTGGGTTTGCCACGCCCTACTCTGACTTGAAGTCCTGGAGTGATGTTAATCAGCTCATCTGCTAATTGAAATTAGAAGTTCAAGTTTACACAAAGGCCATTCCAAAGAAAGACCTGGAGATCTACTTCGAAAGCATCAGCCATTGAACACCTTAAGTAGTCCTCTGACACACCAGGGGCTGCCCAGCATCAGAGGAGGTCTGTCAAAAGGAGGCTGGTTTCCTCTGTCATGAAGGCATTTACCCAGCTCCTCTAGCCTGGGAAACCCTCAGGAACCGTCAACAGCAAGGTGCAGTTGCCAGTGTTTTTCAACCAAACTGGGCATTTGTGTCAACACAGTTTAGCAGGTGATCAGTAAGTTCCAGTTGCCTTACTTTGCTATCAGGGAGGATTTTGAAAGGGCACTTGGAATAGGAAACAACGTAACTGATTTGAACCTTCCATCTGAAGCACCTGAAGTGTAATGCCTAAAGAAGAGGCTGGACAAGCCTAACTCACACTCTCTGTCTCCTAGCATGAAACTCAAACCCACTGCAGCCCACTCAAGGTCAACTCACAGCAACCCAACAGGGCAGAGCAGAACTGTCTCTGTGACTTCGGAGCCCGAAAGCCCCAGCTTTCTTCCAAGGAGCAGCTGTGGGTGTGACTCGCTGACCTTGTGGCTGTGTGTGCAACGTTATGAAACCACAATGACAACAGCACGCCTTGCATACTAATAGCTAAGTGTATTCTCCCCACCCCCCCCACCCCCATTTTTATTAAAGTTAATGCTTACTCACTGGCCAACATCGAGTTAAACAGTTCGGCTGTGGCCTCTGAAGACATTCTATATGGGAATCATCCCACGGGTAGGAAGCACGAGGATTGTGCAAGGGGACGGGTATATGTGGAGATGGTGAGAGGTGTCCATCTATCTTAGGAGTTCCCAGCAAAAACCCCCTTCCGGTGAAAAATCAAACAGCTAAAGACTACTGGCATCTTTTCCAGAACCTGAAGTAAGAAAGCTCAGTGGTTTCACTGCTGCTCTAACTGAAAACCAGCATAACAGCCCAGTAATATCTTATGTTTCTAACATCACCTTGTATCACATGGTCAGTAAGCAGAGAGGTCTGCTGAGAAATGATGCCATTTGCCACATTGGCAGCCCTGAGACGAAGAAGCAGTCTTCCTCTTTCAGAACTGAAGCTGAAGACGATGGGAAGTGCTGAGGCTGACTGGGTTTTGAAAGGGAGAATCACTAATAGCCTCCAAATCCAGAAAACTCATCTTGAACTTAAGTGTCAGTGTCACATTGAGCCTGCTGCTTTTGCTACTAGCATGTCGCTTAGCTATTACTGAAATCTAAATTGTCCATCTAATTGTCCAATGTTGAAAATGGATAATGGGGATCCTGGGGTTGCATTAAATTCTTCCTCTTTAATCATTTTTGAATTATCTATAACGCGTTCTAAAAAAATCTACACACACACACATCTCCCATGCCCCCTATAGTGAGAGGTTCATCCATGTACATTTTACAGAAGATACTCTTCTCTGGATAATTTTAACTCTTCCTAAAAATAAACAGTCCAGTCACCCACCCAGCGAGGGGCAGCGGCTCCGGAATGTGGTGTCACCGCAGATGGAGGCTCAGTCATTGTGGGAAGTGAAACAGCCTCCCAGCGTCGGCCCTGACACTGCGGCATCCGATCCCACCGGGCCATCTTTAGAAAAGGAAGCGTTTCGTCAGCTATTCTGTCAGAAGACGGTGTACAGTGGCTGGCGGCTGCAATGGAAGGCGGCTAGAAGTACAGAAACGACACTGCATTTCTTTGTTGTTGTTGCTTCACACCCTGGAGGAAGTACAAATGGAATGCTGAGTCAAAAGCAAATATGCAGACTCATGGCTGACTAGGCACCCTTCAGAAAGCAAGCGCGTGGTTCAGCACTGAATGCACTGGAAGTTTGGGGCCTCGGACTCAGTGTCTTTCATGGAGTAAACATTCAGAAATTTTAGAAGACTAAGATCCTCTTTGCCACTTCTTTTTGTTTTTTTTTTGCAGTATTTTGGTTTTAATTACCATAACATATACACACTGGGGGATGGTAATAACCTTAAAATGCCTCCACGTGCACACCAATAATAAAGCGAGTTGCCAGCTCTAAGTACAGGAGTAATTATGATCGTTCTCATTCCCAGTAGCCGAGAGCACCTTCTCAAGGGTCAGATTATGCCAGCTACCTCCCGGATGCCCCAGAGGCCGCTCTACAAACTTCAGGTCCTCATTAGTATCTTCTGTAAGAAGGCCATTGCCAAAGAGAAAGTTGCGGGGAAGTTTCTAAACCTGCAAAATGCTGGTGTCTAGGGCCCTTGTGGCCGCAGTCATGGGTGCAAAGGTGGATGCTTATTCAGCCTCATCTTCAGAAATTTGAAATTTGCGATCAGGGCAGAAAGTGCAGCAGTCCTGTGGGACGTGTGAGCTGAGAGGTGACGAGCCACCCCGTTCCACCTAGCATGCAGCAGCAGCGCAGCGATGGGCCAACAGAGAGCAAAACAAAGCCAGTGCAGAGAAAAAGACCTTCTCTGCAGAGAGACCTGCACTGGGCCTCCCTGGAAGCAAGGTCAGGGGCAACCCAAAGCTGTCTCCAGCTCTGGGCACTAGGTCACAGGATATGCGCCTGCTCCCTTAGCCTTAAAGGACAACAAAACCTGTGAGAGGGGTTTCTCGCGGTCTCCCCAGCCTCCTGCCTTGGACTAGGTACGGTCAGTCTTACCACTTCTCTATCACTCTCTAGCAGTGGAAAACCTGTGATACCTTCTCTGACAGATTTCTGCCTTCCACTGGTTCCAAGTTTCATTGTCTCTCCCCCCCCCCACTGTATCTTTTAAAAAATTATAGAACTTTTATAGCTACAGTAATTTGCACAAATATGTCACTTTCTTCCAAAGAGTCTTGACACCAGCCCAGTGTGGTTTGAGGCCTCTGAATAAAAAACTAAGTTCCCTACTTTTCTAATCAGGGCCTCAGAACAAGAACCCTGGGCAGATGGGAGGCAAAAAGCAGAACCTCATGTTCCTGGAGGAAGAAATAACAATAAGACTAGTTGAGGTTAGAAGACTCCCCTTGCCTACTGCCCTGAGATCGTATCCAGACCACGAACCCAAACCATTCCTTAACACCCAAGACTATCAGGCAGACTCACAAAGCAAAGGCTCTTAGTAAGTGCTGTGCTCTTCTGAAAAAATAAAATAAAATCACCAACTGAGACCAAATGAGCATGGAAGTGGTTAAGGGAACCAGAGGAACGGAAGCAGAGTATGTCTCTGCATTGTGAATGATGTCAATGTCTGTCAAAATTATTGAAGGGGAACCCTAAACCACATTGTTAACCAGGGCTGAAAACACAACAGAATATTAGTTAAAAACGAGAATTACAAAAACCATTAAGTTCTCTTCAGCAAATTTTTTAGATTTCCACCTGCTTCGCTGAGATTCAGGATCATCATCTGGTCTATGAATGCTTTTCAAAGTTTTATTTTTTTCCCCCAAGTTCAAGTCTATGAGTAACTCAACACACCACCCCGATGGCAGTGGAGCCACTGTATGGAGTCCGGCCTGGGCCCTCCCACCTGGTACACATAGAGCAGTGTTTCAGAAGACACCTGACTAGGCTCCTGGCTCTACATGGAAGAACCTCTTTCTAGTCAGAGCCACATCACATCATCTACTCAACACTTCGGCTCAAAGGAGGCGAGGGAGAAAGGAATGAGGGGAACTACTTTGACCCCCAAACTTAGAGAGGGCGAACTGGCTCTCAAAAGACACATGTCAGGACTGAGTCCCAGTGGCGTAAGTGGTTGAGTGCGGAACTGCAGCCCGCAGGCTTGGCGGTTCAAATCCAGTGGCAGCTGGGTAGTGCCCATGACCACCAGAGGCAGTGATGCCCACAAAAAAAAAAAAAAAAAAAAAAGACTTATGTCGGCATCCACAGCTCCCTCAGAAAAAGCAAACGCCGCCAAGTCTTGATGGTGGCACCAGAGGGAGGCCACACAGGTTATGCTCCACAGCTCAACGTCTGGTACCAGTTAGCACCTCGATCCCATCACAAGCATGGAACCAACTGCTTTTGCTTATAGGAGTCTGGTAGGAGAGCAAAATGAAGAACTGCACAGAGCAAGCGGCAGGGGTCCACCTCAGGACCCCACAACCTAGCTAACCATCCCAATGGAGTTAATTATAGTCCTTACTTGACCAGATATGAAAAAAATAAAATGAAAACTTAAAAAATAGGAGCTTAAGCAGAGGACACTGGTGTCTGAGAAAGAGCAAAAAGGGGTTCTAGAAAAAAACAGTTCTTTCAAACAACCTTTACAGACATTTCCTGGTGATTCATTAAATGATACTAATATTCCCATAAACATTAAACTTTGGCTACACACAGGGACTTCAGAAAGTTCACAGAAAAATGGAATTGAAAAATAATGGAATTTTCCTGCAAACTTAAAAAAGTTATAGTTGTGAAGATCCACAGGGGCAATACACTTATCTCAGTCTCCTTTGGTTACTGTGTTAGTCCGGACAAACTAGAGAAACAAATTCATAGACACACATATGGATATAAGAGAAAGGTTTATACACAAGAGGAATGGAACATTGAGAAAGCATCCCAACGCAGTCCAGTTCAAGGTCACAAGTGTGATGTCCAACACCAGTCCATAAAGTCCCCTTCCGACTCATGAAGCCAGGAGGTGCAGAATCTTCTGTGTCCGGTGGCAGCAGAAGCAGCAAAAGTATCTCAGCATTGGCAGGGGTCTCTTTGTGGCTCCTCCGGCTTCAAGGTCTGGTTCCATCAGGGTAAGATCGTGTGTCTTCTCTTACAGCTCCTCCAGTTTCTTAGACATTGCCATCTTGTCTTGTCAGTCAAGTGTCTCCCAACAACTACGGAGATGGTCTCTCATCTCCACGAGGGAAATATCATGAGACTTCCCAGAATTCTCAGGGAAAGCCATGCCCACAGAGGTCTAATGGGATATTTCCAAATTGTCAGGCTGGAATCCACCCCTAGACTTGCAAGCGTGAAATTGACATCAAGTCCATGACCGCCACAGTTACCTTCCAAAATAGGTGCAATCAAAGCAGTGCTTTCCAAGAGGAAAGGTCGCTTCCATGGGGGAGAAGCTATTCAGAAGGCTTTCTTTTTCAGGATTCCCAAGGGGTAATCTTAACGGACTTTCTTAAAGGATGCAGGATGATCGTTAGGCTTTATTAGGAAGCCATTTTATGAAAACTGAAAATTTCAGTGGCAAGAAAAAGGCATGGAAAGTTGTGCTGAGAAACTGTTTTCTATCACAATGCATCTGCCTGTTCTTCAAGGGTAGCAAGAGCTATGCGAATTAGGCAGTGGGAGGGGGAAACCTTACACTATCTACCCTGATATTGTCCCATCTAGACTTCTTATTGTCTCCCAAACTGAAAAGACATTTAAAAGGAACACGATCTGGGTCCTTTGAGGATGCCGACATTGCCAATTTGATTGTCAATCAAAGGCAGTGGAATTCCCCAGGGAAGGGTTAGAAACGGAAACACTGCCTGCCAAAATGTACACACTGAGATGCAGGCTGAGTTCGGGAACAACAGGGACACATGTTAATATTGCTATTCAATAAAGGTTTCTATGACTTTGTAAGAATATTTTGCGACTTACCTTTATATTCTGTGATCACTCAACACTCCTTTAGACCATGGGTCGGCAAACTTTTGAGCTAGTAGAGCCAATATTGTTCCTCACAGCAATTTAAAAATTATTCAAGAAACAGAAATATGCATTTTCCAAACAAATGAAATTACCATCATCAGCATAATAGCTTTTAAAAGTTTTCCATTTGACTTCAGAGCCACATATCTTAACGAAAGAGCTGGATTTATGTGGCTCACGAGCCACAGTTTGCTGAGCCCTATTTTAGACTAAAGAATATCTTTATAAGATTATGGGCTTTCAGAAGCAATACTTGTAGTTAGACCCTTAAACAAATCTCAGTTTACCTGACAACTTGAAACATTAATAGACCAATAGACTCTCCATCAGATTTTTAAATAAACTCATGAGAACATAAGCAGTTTTAAAAAGGACCACAAAGTAATCTGTTTTACTAAATACCATGGCAGAAAAACCTAAGCTGGAGATGGTTAATAGTTCTTAAGATAACTGATAAAGCTTAAAATTTATTAAAAGGGTTACCTGGTATTATGTTAAGTACTTTATATGTATCATTTTATTTAATCCTCTCCATTACACTATGGTCAAACAAACAAATACTGTATATAATTGAGTAAAAGGTGAGCCGAATATCAACCAAGGCATCTAATTTTACCATCAAAGCTGCAAAAAAAAAGTGCAGAAAAACTCAGCTTATACATGAGTATATGCAGTAATTAGCCTCAAATCTGAAACCCCATTGCCAACAAGTCAATTCCTATTCATTAAGGACTTTGCGGGAGAGTACAACTGCCTCATAGGGTTTCCTGGGCAGCAATCTTCACGGGAACAGATTGCCGCGTTAATCTCCCACAGAATGGTTGGTAATTCAAATTGCTGACCTTTCACAACAAGCACTTAGACACTGCACCCCCTCCCCCAAATGCACACCCAAAAATCCCATTGCCAGCAGCAAATCAATTGTCAATTCCATCTCATGACACCCTATCAAGGGTTTCTAACAGTTAATCTCTGGGGAAACAGATAGACTCATCTTTCTCTCCAGGAGCAGTTGGTAGATTTGAACTACCAACCTCAATGACAGTTAGCTGGACTCCATGGTTCATACAAAAGATGCACATGCTGCTGGCCCACTACTTTGGAAAACAGAGTCTTTCTCTTCTCTTACTCCCTGTAGCCTATGAGCTATTGACGTATAGTTTTAATCCCCCTAACATGGTAGTTCACTATCCATCTGTCAGTTTTTCATATTGTGAGAAGCTATGTGTGGCAGTCATGTACTTATGTTAATTTCATGACTGAGATGTAGGGGTGGAGTCTAGCCTGGCAATCTGAAGATAGCCATTGAGTAGCCAATGAGGCCTCCATGTGGGCATGGCTTTCTCCTGAGACTTCTGGGAAATCTCGTGATATTTCCTTCGTGAAGATGAGAAGGTATCTCCCTAGTTGTTGGGAGTGAGTCTTAGAGACAACAAACTACAGGCAAGACAAGATGGCAGCGTCCAAGGAGTGGGAGGAGCTGGAGAAGTCACACAGCTTTGCCCTGATGGAACCAGACCTCTGAAGTTGGAGAAGCCAGCTGGAGATCCCTGCCAGCACTGAGTTGCTTCTACCACCACTGGATGCTATTGATGGACCCTGAGCCCTGGAAACGAGGAGCCATGAGGGGACCCCTGCCAGTTCCAGGACTCTGTACCCACTGGCCTGTGACTTCGTGAATTGGAAGGAGACATTATAGACTGGTATCGTACATATGAGCTAATGTCGGACTTATGACTTTGAACTGGACTGGGTTGGGGATGCTTTCTCAGTGTTCCATTCTTTTGTATATAAACCATTCTCCTATATCCATATACAAATCTATGTATTTGTTTCTCTAGTCTACCCGGACTAACACACTATGTTACTAGCATTTCAAATATCAGCAGGGTCACCCTTGGTAGCCATGCTCCCACAGACCTTCCAAGCTAATAGAGACTAGGAAGAAAGACCTGGCTATCTACTGTCAACATTAGCCAAGGAAAGCCCTGTGGTTCACAACCACTCACTGTCCCATACTGCAGGAGAAGAGGAAGGTTCTACCCAGAAGACTAACAAATGCTAAAGATCATGAAGATAGCACAGGACCTGGCAATACCTCTTTCTGTCATACATGGAATCACCACAAGTCAAATCAACTCGACAGCATCCAAAACCAAAATCAAGAGGAGCAGTAGTCGTAGTAGAAACACATGCTCCAGCTTCACCAGCTCCAGCCCAAAACAGGCACCCCACATGGCCTTTTCTATCTTCCAGGCAAAAGTTACTGGCAATATCAAATAACCAAACAAAATATATTTTCAAACTAGCTGCTTTCAGGCTGTTTTCTGAATGGCATCGACATTTTAGTTATAATTCCTAACACCAAAACAGAGAAACAAACAGTCCTGACTGATCTCCTTGTCTTTAAAATATACGTACATATATATGTATTTTTAATAATTTTATATAATATACAGTATATTTTATATATATATATATATATATCCTGGCACCCACAACTACAATTAAATACCTAAACATGTTTATATTAGAGCTAACCAAAAAGCATCGCAATAAATGTTTTCAACTCTTGTCTGTTTTAAAATCAGGTTAACAGAAGGGAAAGGAAGTAGGCACTTTAGCCTTTGAGTGATGGCACTGTGTTAAGGAGGACAGTTATCCTGGGTGTTAGTTACGAGTAACTTTCATCACAGATGGGGACTGAAAGTTCAGAAAGACTCAAGTCCCTTTCCCAGACAGAGGCACGATGGAAGAAAGACCTGGTACTGTCTTTCCATACATGCAGCCACTGAGAGCCCTATGCAGCGCAGTTTGACCTTGACACACATGGAATCCCATGGATAGGAAATGACTCAAACAGCAACTGGAGCTCGCAATGGTTCTCAGCCTTCCTAAGGCTGCGACCCTTTAATTCAATTCCTTGTGTTGTGGTGACTGCCCCATCCATAAAATTATTTTCATTGCTACTTCATAACTGTAATTTTGCTACTGTTATGAAATCGGGTGATCCCTGTGAAAGGGTCGTTCAACCCCCAAAGGGGTCACAACCTACAAGTTGAGAACTGCTTAGGAAGAGTACTCAAACCCAGGCCTTTCTGCCACAATGCCCCCACTTCTAATTTATCACTAAACTTATACTGAGATAAAATTGTATGGAATTATGAAAACAGACGTCTTAGAGACTTTCAATGTTAACATTTCATTTAATATAGAAACTACGGTTAGGGGGCCTAAGTGGAGGGAGGATGTTTTGAGAGTGATGATGGCAACAAGTGTGCAGATATGGCCAGTATACAATTGATGTATGCATGGATTATTATGGACGTTGCATAAGCCCCCAATAAAATGATTTATTTAAAAAAAAGGAGAGGGAAAGAGGAGCTTATACCAAGGGCTCAGGTAGAAAATGTTTGGAAAAGAATATGGCAACATGTGTAAAAATATGCTTGATACAAATGATGTATTGCAAGGGCCCCCAATAAAATCACTGGGAAAGTAAGAAACTATGGTGAACGGCCTCTAAAGATGAACAGCAATTCCCGCCTGCCCCCATCTGCACGTATGGCTCCTCCCATCAATAGGCAAGAGATGCAGACCTGGCGGTGTGTTTTGACCCATCAGCTGCAGTGTGCTAGTTCCAGACCTGGCCCTGAGGAAGGCTTGTGGCTGTGGCTTCCTTGCTCCCTGTGGAAGCCAGCAGCCATGCTGCAAGGAAGCTCAACCTGTGCTACTGAGTGATGAAACATTTGGGAAAAGCACCAGGCACCATGGGAGAATGCCAGGCAGGGGACCGAAGGCTTTCTGAGACATCTGTCCTAAGCAGTAAAGAGATGCATCCAAGTGAATGACGTCAGGAAATGACATGTGGACCGAAGAAAATGGCCCAGCTGGATTTCCTGGTCAACAGAACTATGAGACATAAGCTTTGGGATGACTTGCTAGGCAAAGACTATGAAATGTAAAAGACAGTTAAGTGTCTTGCCCATAAGCAAGACTCACCAGCAGGGATTATAACAAAGTTCCCTGACTTCCAGCCCTGGGTACCTACAATGTAAACTGACCCACAGGGCACCCAGCAGATCAACAATCTGTGCATTTTTACAAAACATTCCATTCACAAACAGATCTGGATGAAATGATTATATCCATCTGGCCCCAACTCAGCTATGCTGGGTGCTTCTGCATCTCTGGGTTTGACTGGTGCCCTGTTATTGCCAGTTTGCCACATTGATCTCTCAAGGCCTTAACTGCCTGGCAACCTCCCAAAGGATAGGTACCGGCAGTCACCAGCTTTGCCTCCCTCTCCAGTGTCCACTTCCAGGCCTTGCAGATAGTAATAAATGAAGATTTGCTGACACCTCATAAGTAAAAATAGACTAGTCCTTACTAACACCAAATAACAAGCCCCGTCCCTCTGGCACCACACCGAACCTCACTGCAACATAAATACTGAGGGATCATGACATGAAAAAAATTTTTTTTCTAATGCTTTCACAGCACTTTATTTTCTACTATTAATTTGAAATCCACAAGAAGCCTTGTGAAATAAACAGTGGTAATCTTCTCACCTCGTATCTGAAGAGAAGATTTTCGGAGAGGCAAAATAATTCACCCTAAGTCAATGAGTATTAAGTGGAACCAAAATATGAATTTGGGACCTTGATTAAAAGTCTGATGCCACATATATCATCTAGAGGTCCATCCTCAAAAAGCTGACCACCTTGAGTGGGGAGGGGAAAAAAACGACCACCTAAATATTGGTATAAGTAAGATATATCAATATATTATTCGAGGGAAAAAACAAATTGACAGTCTAAGAAGGAAGACATATGGTATAAAAAGCCTTGCGTAACATGAACAGAAAATCAGAAGAGAGAGAGAGATTTAGAATTGGGTCTCCCCTCAAGACCGATGTATCGTGTAGTAAATTGGTAAAGCAGAGAGCTGGGATGCTGGCTCGGGCACATGCCTCCCCAGACTCACTCTGTACGCTGCTATCCAGCAGGCAGCTGCACACTGTGGAACGAACAACAGAGCACCTCTTTCACCTGGGATCACATCTGCAAAATGCAGGGTGTGCGTGCGTGCTTCCAGCCATGACTAATAACTCATTACTTGATGTTTCTAAAATAGTTTGCAAAAGCAGAATGTTTTTGCCAGATGCGGTTCACATGGGGCAAAGTAATGTCATCTCTATCATGTACGGTATCAACAAGGATAGTAAGTGAGCCATGGGCATCTCTACCTTATTATGTGACTAATGACTGGACTGCAGGTCACCTGCGCCGCTAGTTCTGAATTTGGGGATTCAAATCTACCCAACCGTCCAAGGGAGAAAGATGAGGCCATCTCTGTTCCTATCAAGTCTTGGAAACCAGAAGGGGCAATTGGCGTCTATCACTATGAACTGGAAGGGACTGGGTGACACTGGGTTTGCAATTTGCTTGCAGAATGAAAAGACCCTCCAGTCGCTCCTCACGCCATCCCCACCTGCCTCACCCCAGCATCCAATAAGGAAAGAGGAAGTGGAAAAGCAGCTACAGTGAAAACACTGAGCCTTCAAGGGCGGCTGCCTCCTCCCAATTTAACCCTCCACCGTCCCTGCTGGGACCAGAGCCAGGCTCAGGTACAGATGCTTTCCAGAGACAAGGGAAACCTCCCTCAGACCAACGCCTGGAAGAACAAGCCAGAGCGTGGACAGAAGACATACCAGAAGCACTCTGCGACGGGCTGGAGAATGCGCTCCCTGAGGCCACTTTGGCTCGTGTGGGTTTTGTTGTTATTTTCCACTGCAGTGGGGTTAGATGTGCTTGCTTCCAAGTGAGACCGGTAAAGCAGAAGCAACAGAAATATAGATAGGCAAAACAGCTTTGGAGCCAGGCACTCAGACAACCACTAAGCAAACAAACATAGGCATTTAGGGTTTCGTGATAATTCAGGAATGAGGTTTAAAAACCCGTTTAGTTGCTGTGCTTCTTTAGATTGGGGGCGGGGGGGGGGGGGGGGGGGGGGGGGGGTTGGCGCGGAGAAACTGTTCCGTTTCAGAACATAGAACTAGGATGCCCTCTACAGTCTGCAGAGAGGAAAAATCCAAAGAGTTTACCAGGACCATGGATTTGGTGAGAGGAAGTTGGAGTCTCTTAATTTTGTAGACGAACTATCACTTTATTATTTAAACTAGATAACTAATAAAAACACTGCTTGTTCTGTATGTCAGGTGGGGGTGGGGGTGGGGGTGGGTGGGTAGAATAACATAAAGTATCAAGGGGCTAAGATAAAACATCATCATCTCCAAATAATTAAAACCATTATTCCTGAAAGGAATACAAAGGCAGATTGTCAGTCATGCTAATAAACAGACTGTCCAAGAATTAGTAAAATATAAGTAGATTCCTAAAAGGAGATGTAGGTTGAGATGAAGGTTTAAAAGCAGTACCCAGCCGCTGCCGTCAAATCAGATCCAGCTCAGAGTACCCCTATAGAGGGTTCCTGAGGCCGCAAATCTTCCCGGGAGCAGACAGTCTCAGCTCTCTCCCTCGGAGCAGCTGGTGGATTTAAACCCTCAATCTTGTGGGAGGTAGCCCAAGATCTAGCCTACAACATGTATGTACATACATATGTACATACATACCACAAACTGAAGATTACAATATGCCCTGACTTGAACTGAAAAAAGGACCTGTTAAGAAGAGACTCTCGGCCGGCATGGCACCTCTTTTCTTCATGAGCCCCAAGAACAGAAATGTCTCATTTTTATAATAAGGAAAGCAAGAGGTGCTTGGTGCCTCAGAAATGCTCCAGATGAGGCAGTGCTGATAGACAACCAAAGCCCAGGCCCCTCTCTCTTCTCAGGGAAGGCTATTGGGCAGGGTGGTGCACACACGTGTATAAAGCACTCAAGAACACATGTCAAACATGGTACCATGAACTAAGCATAAAGGGGGCAGGAACGCACAGTGGAGCCCTGGAAACGATACTGCATCAGCACTGGGTCTGCAGCGCAGACTCACCAGCCACTCCACGGGGAGCAGAAGAGGCAGTTGACAAAGCCTTGGGAGTCTTCTGCCGGGTGGTTCTATGTTGGTGGGGTTGGGTTGGGGGGTTTTGTGTGTCAGAGGAAGAGTGTGTCATGAGGCAAGCTTGGAAAAAGCTGATGCTAGGACTGAGGAAGAAATTGTGAGCGATAAGAAGGAAGAGACCCACTGCCAGCTCCCAGCAGGAAATGTAAATGAATCCGTTTCTCAGGACTAGGTGGGCCACATTCCCAACTTCCAAGATGAAAATGTAGGTCAAAGTTACTGGGAAGAAGGAAAAAACAAGCTAATGGGAAATGGAGAGGTAGGAGTTACCAGAGCACTTGAGCTGGACAGTTTAGGTTAGATCTGATTAAACAAAATGAATTACACTGACCGTTTAAGCAAGGAAGTAACGTGGTGAAATGATGTTAAGTAGACATTCCGGCACTTGTCTGGCTAAGCTGGAAAAGCAGGACAAGAAAGGCTCAAGGGTTGGGTAGACCTGAACATGGACATAAAAACAGCAGGAAGAGCAAGGCTCCCCACTTGGAACAAATGGAGAGAGAAGGGGCAAACCCCTGACACTCGACTGAAGATGAATGCATTTCATAAATGAAGGACAAGAAGGTGCAATAATTTGGCAAGCCCAGAGGATGGGACAGTAGGATCAGAGACTTTGAAAGAGCCTGAAAGAATTCAATTTTTGAGATTTTAAGAATCTATTTGGGAGAAAAAAAATATCCTGCGCGCAGGTGAAAAAAAGAACAAACGTGCCCTTTAAATACGTGGCACGGTCGGAGGAAAAAATAAAGACCAGAAAATGGGGTGCCTGACCAGAAGTGTGTAGGTTGCAAGCCGGCTCCTGACTCTACCAGGCTGGCTGCTCAAATCTACCTGGAGGCTGGCAGGCAGTCAGGCCCGGCGATTAACTACCCCAATCACAGCCATTGCAGAGCCTCAGCCTGATTCCACTCTGAAATCCACACGGTTACCCAGAGTCAGAATCAATACCACAGCAACTGGTTTAGGTTTTTCTTTGCTAGGAAAAGGAAGTGTCATTTACGTCCAAGGGGAATTTGTTCGGTCACTGATGCTCAGCTAATGTCCTATTCCATCCGCAAGGATTAAAAGCTTTAAACCAAGGGCAGAATCAGAACAATTTTAGTTAAATACAGTGTCCAGCATAAACAATTCGATAAAAAAAAAATACATGTGTATTTGTGGAAAGAGGAAAGCAGCAACAGGTGCCTTTAGTTTTCAAACACTATGCAAGCCTTCACTGAACTTCCACGGTCACTCAAAACCACTGCCCTCGAATCAATGCCGACTCATGGCGACCCCGAGATACACGAGGTCTGCCCTGTGGGTTCCACGGTAATACATAGATGTGCCTTCGTGATGGGCCCGCAAAGCATCATCTTGTCTCCCCCAGAGCGGCCAGGGAGTCAAACGGCTGAACTTTTGATTGGCAGTGCAACCGGTAACCTTTTATCATGTAATGTCTTTAAAATGTCCATTTTGCACCAGGAATGGGCAAAGTAAGATCTGGAAAATGCGGAGTTTATTTTACCAGGAAAGAAAATACTTGCCCTTGGAAAAGTTTCACCCAGAAAAACCCAGGTGTAAAGGTTACATACACTCCAACATTCTCTTAAGCATTTAAAACGTTTATGATTGATTCAATTTGGACACTGCAGTTTCATTCTTTCTTAAAAGCTAAGATAAAGACAGTAACTAGGTCTGAACACATTTGAATGCATTTATAAAATGTCCCCCCAATGTGATACACAAGCATCAATGCACACATTTTCACGGGATCCCTGATGACCACCGACGTCAGCACTACATGCTTCCTTTCTCCCACGATATACGCCTAGGGCACGGAATCCACACGATTCATTGGCAAGCTAGCAAGATGAAAAGTCTAGGCATTGCCCATTTTCTATTCAACTTTCTCTGGAAGTTTAAGTCACAGTTCTTCATTTCTGCTTTCATAAAAAGGAGAAAGTCTTGTCAATTCTTGGACATACTTCTCATCGTGCGCTTGTCCTAAGGAATGCAAAGACTAAGGTTGGTTGAAATTCACAGCCAAGCATAAAACTACAATTGCTTCAAAGAAGTGGAAAGAAAAACATAGTGATGATGCAGGGATATTTTTTAAAGTAGAGAAAAAATCTCTCCTCTCTGCTAACCACTAATAAAATCATGAACCTGTTGCTTTAGAGCTGAAAAATGACTCAGTCTTTCTACCTCAAAATTCCAACAGCCCTTCCCTCAATAAGGAGTGGACAAATACCAACACAAAAGTAAAAGCTTTGTCTCTTGGGGGGGGGGGGCTGGGAAGAAGGAGGAGGAGGGGATCTTTACACAGTCCCTGTGGAAGAAGACAAAGCCAGGTCCACATTCCAGTGAAATCTGGCTGGGCTGCGTCTTTTCCTTAAATACAGATTGGCCTGTCACTAAGCCAAACTCTGTAATCTTCCCAGGCTGCCACGCTAGGGAAGACAGGAATCCCTTCTAATTAATCAAGCCCTCCCAACAAAAAATTTCCCACCCACAACAAAGTAGGGCGTGGGGACGGGAAGCAGCAAGGCGAGCTTTGTAGCCAAAAGGCGTGTCTACTTTGGTATAATACCTAACTAACCCTTTAAAAAGATGCCAAACGCCAAGGAAGTAAGCCCCACACAGAGACACCAGTGAGGAAACGTTCAGAATACCACTAAACTGGACCCCAGGCCCCATGGCTAACACCCGTAAGAGGTACTGGTTATTGAGAGTGGGGCCCACACTAAATACGCTTACAACAGTTTTAAACAGGGTCGGGACCTGAGTGCTTTAGGGAGTAGAAACCAGACATACCAATATGAGGTTTGTAGTAACACTTTAGCATTCAAATTTATATTCTTTCGACTAAAGATTTGTCTTTCCATAGGGGAATGTCCATGGTTAATACATTTTGTTTCTGTCTATGCCTCCAAGAGAAAAGTAAATAGTCTTGCCTTGGCCTTGCTAATTTACCATATCCTGTAGCTGCCGAATCCGAGGAACTCCAAAGACTGCTTACTCGGACAGGGTGCAAGCAGGTGGGCATACAGAAGGGCAGGATGCTGTCGCCTGGTGCTGACCTCTGCAGCAAACAGCGCCCTCTCAAGGTGAGACTGAGCACATGCAATATGACTAGTAGAAACTGAAATGTGTCATAAGTGTAAAATAGACATATACCAGAATCAAAGATGAGGAAATTAAAGATGGCATTAATACTTATGTGGTATTATATGATAAAACAGCATTTTTTTTTTAGACATCACTGCCCTCAGGTGGTGGGAGTAGGAGGCCCAGCCTTTGCTCCTGGGAGCTGGAATTGAACCTCCAACCCAGTGGACTGCAGTCCTGCGCACAAGATAAAACAGCATTTTAAAACATTACGTTAAATACATGCAATATTAAGATTAATCCATTTCTTTGTAGTCTTGTTTTTGTATCCTTTCATGTGGCTACTAGGAAAATATACACATGGCTCAAATTATGTTTCTATTAATTAAAGGTGCTCTCTAGACTAGGGCTCAAAATACTTTTTGGAAATCTGAAAAATATTTCTGGCTTTGTAGGCAATAAGATTTTTATTGCAAAGACTCAACTCTGCCATTGTAGCATGAAACAGCAGTCACTGATAATACGTACACAAATGGGATGACAGTGTTCCATTAAAACTTTATTTATAAAAAAGAGTATCTGGTCTGTGAACACACTCCTGAGCTGGACTCTTTCTCTCTCCTAAAGAGGATAAAATTTTAGATAAAGTCCTGGGCTGAAAAAAATCTCAGTTTCTGTTGCATTTGTATTGATTTCAAATTTATTGTCTTAATTGCATGTGTGTTTCCATGAGGTATATTATCATCATAATGCCCTATACTAATAAATAATGTAAGTTATAAATATTTTTATATAATACCTGAATGTATGTATCCCTAGCCTACAATTGTATCAGTCTTTCTGAATAACAGTAGTAATTTACAATATTCTAATGTTTTGGTTTTAAAAAATGTCATTAAACCGGTGCTCCAAGATGTGAATGTAACATACCAGCTGAGGTCTAAGGGGCCAATCCCAATGCCTACTGCATGGACAGCCTCTCCTCCTCCCCAGAAGAATTCACTTCAGAGGACAGCACCGAAGCTACAGCTCACAGAGAGGGACATGTATGATCCGAGCACACGGGAGCAAATGAAGGGGGAGGAAGAGAGAGTGGAGCACATCCTGGCCCACCATACCTTGAGGACGCTGTCCCTGCTCAGAGCAGCCAATGCAGAGAGGACCATATGGCTGGCCCCACTTTGAGACATTACATCCCTCACTGACCCATAGCTCTACAGGGGACAACGCTGGAGAGACACAGTGTGGGAATTGTGCCCCATCTGACCCACCACACCAAGGCAAAACACTAAGGGTTTGCAATAGAACAGTAAAGGGGCAGAGCAAGGAAGTTCTGGCATAGTACTTTGGGGCCAGGGTGTTATACCCCATCAAAATTGACCAGAAAACACTCCTAACGGTCAACAAACAGACCTTGAACTATTTACAGATTTTCTTTTTTTTTTTTTGGTCATTGTTTGTTGTTTTCTCTTGTTGCTTTGTTTTGCCCTGTCTTGTTTTTGTGCATATTATTATCTCTGCAGGTCTATCTAGATAAGAGAAGCAGGATAAACAATCGGAAGGAGAAAACAACTGGACCGAAGGCTCTGGGGTGGACATGGGACGGGGGAAGAGGAGGAAAGGAAGGGTGTTAACCAACCCAATGACAAGGGAACAACAAGTGATCCAAAATTGGAAGCAAGGAGAATGTAAGATGCTTGGTAGGGCTTGATCAAGGGAAATGTAACCAAAAGGAATTACTGAAATCCAAATGAAAGCTGAGCATGATAGTGGGACAAGAGGAACGTAAAAGGAAATAGAGGAAAGAATTAGGAGGCAAAGAGTATTTATAGAGGTCTAAATACAGGCATGTACATATGTAAATACATTTATATATGATAATGGGAACATAGACCTATGTGAATATATGTACTTTAATATTAAGGTAGCAGATATATATTGGGCCTCTACTCAAGTACTCCCTCAATGCAATAACACTTTGTTCTATTAAACTGGCAATCCATGATGCTCACCTTCCCGACATGATTGCTGGAGACAAAGCAGGTGCATAAGCAAATGTGGGGAAGAAAGCTGATGATCCCTGGTGTGGCAGTCACTAATCTGGTGTCAATTTCAGGATTGGGAGCATAGGGTTGAGTCTAGCCTGTCAATCTGGAGTCAGCCAATTAAACCTCTGTGTGGGCATGGCTTTCTCCTGAGAATTCTGGGAAATCTGGCTGTATTTCCCCCTTGGAGGTGAGAGACTCACTCACCACTCAGTTCCTTGGAGACGCTCTACTACAAGACACAAGGCTGACTCCCTGTGAGACATTCTTTAGGAAAAGCCACGTGGGCTTACCTTGATGGAACCAGACCTCTGAAGCAGAAAGAACCACAGAGAGGCCCCTGCCAGTGCTGAGATGCTTCTACCACCACTGGATATTATTGATAGACCCTGAGCCCTGGAAATTAGAAGAGCTCTGGGGAGATCCCTTCCAGGGCTGATATGTTTCTACCCCCACTGGATACAGAAGACTCTGCACCCACTGGCCTGTGATTGTCCTGTTGTCATTCAATGTGCTTCGTGAGTCTGAAGAGGACTTATAGATTGGTATCGGACATATGGGCTAATATCAGACTTATGACCTTGGACTGGACTGGGCTGCTTTCTTAATGTCCAATTGCTTTTGTATATAAACTTCTTTCTTCTACACGAGTGTCACGAGTGTCTACAAATTTGTTTCTCTACTCTACCCAGACAAACACACCCAGTTATCAAAAGATATAGCATCTGGGGTCTTACAGGTTTGAAGATAAACATGCAGCTATCTTAGCTGAGAAGCAACAAAGCCCATATAGAAGAAGCACACCAGCCTGTGTTATCATATGGTGTCAATGGGATCAGGTATCAGGCGTCAAAGAAAAAAAAACATTTTGATGTGAATATGGAGGATTATGGAATAGAGACTTAAAGCCCATCTGTAGGCAACTGGACATCCCTTTCAGAAATGCCCTGGGGAGGAGACGATCCAGTCAGAGTGCAGTGTAGTAACGATGAAACATACAATTTTCCTCTAGCTCTTAAATGCTCCTCCCCACCCCCCATTATCCTGATCCCAATTCTACCTTACAAATTCAGCTAGACCAGAGAATGTACACTGGCACAGATAAGAGCTGGAAACACATGGAATCCAGGACGGATGATCCCCTCAAAACTAGTGGTGAGAGTGACGATAACAGAAGGGTGGAGGGGAGGTGGGATAGAAGGAGCGATCTGATTACAAAGAGCCCCCTCCCTGGGGAACAGACAATAGAAAAGTGGATGAAGGGAGATGTCAGACAGTGTAAGATATGAGAAAATAATAATAATTTATAAATTATCAAGGGTTCATGAGGGAGCAGGGTGGGGAGGAAGGCGAAAAAATGAAGAGCTGAAACCAAGGACTCAAGTCGTAAGAAAATGTTCTGAGAATGATGGTGGCAACAAATGTACAGATGTGCTTGACACAATGGATGGATGGATGGTGATATGAGTTGTATGAGCCCCCCATAAAATGATTTTTTAAAATGGCATTAAGAAATAAAAATAGGCTGAGCCCCGGTGGCGTAGTGGTTGTGCGCGGGACTGCGACCCACTGGGATGGAGGTTCAATTCCGGCTCCCAAGAGCAAAGGCTGGGCCTCCTACTCCCACCACCTGAGGGCAGTGATGCCTAAAAATAATAATAATAATAATAAAAATAAATAAATAAATAAATAAAATACTGAGTGGGTGCAAAGGTTGGACTTAAGGTCACCACTGATCTTAACTCAGAAAGGAGTCTCTGAAGCACAGGAAATATCTCCCTGCCAGGAGCGGCAGTGGGCCCCGAAATTAACACACCCTAAAGCATTGATTCTCAACCTTCCTAACGCTGCAACCCTTTCTACAGTCATGCTGCCGTGTCCCCAATATAAAATTATTTTTGTTGCTACTTCATAACTGTGATTTTGCTATTGTTATGAATTGTAATATAAATATCTGCTATGCAGGATGTATTTATATGGTTAAAAATTGAACATAACTAAAGCATAGTGATGAATTAAAAAATCAACATGTAATATGTATTGTGAAATATTCATTCCTAATTACAAATAAATGAAAATTTGTCTTGAAGTATGGTATTGCATGGGTAACAGGCTTCATGCCTACCTGCACGTGGGCAGACCTGCCTGGAGATAGATAGAGGAGCAGTGTCCAGGTTCCGAAGACCACTGGAAATTTGAGTATGCCAGTGTTCTTAGGCTACACCTGTGAAAAGGTCATTTAATCCCTAAAGGGGTTGTGACCCACAGGTTGAGAAGGCTGCCCTAAAGGTTGTGGATCTTAGAACTCCCCACAGCTGCTAACAGTTCTGGGACTCAGGCCGTGGAAGAGGCTACTGTCTGGGGTTATTTAAAAAACAGTTCTAATAGTAAAGCACCTATTTTATTGATCTTATTCAGTAGAGAAGATAGGGAGAAGACACACTGACACACCATCCAAACTGAATCTGTTTCTGGCCAAAGAATACTCAGGGTCTATGGTCTACGTACAAAATTCAATAGGTAAACTTTTCCAGAGATCAATGATACAAGTTTCATAGTAATGAGATCAGGAGATTCTCTAATTGATCCATCATACTGAAATGGAGGGAAGATAGGAAAAAAATAAAAGAAAAAGAAAATTGTCCAATGTAATTCTGAGGAAGATACCTTCCCTAAATCCTATATGTACGTGTTCAAATGGCCTATCTTTCCTGTAAGCAAATTACCCTTCCCTGTTTTCCCAAATTTATCAAGGAGATGGATCAGGCCTACTGCCTCTCTCTGTATCCACAGCATTTGTCCTGGTCACCCCTGCATTTAGTGATCAGTAGTAAATACGTGAAGTACTCAGATGGCTTTTGTACTGTTTCAAGGAACAGAATGGAATCAGGGCTCTGCCTGCAGGTCACAGACTTCCAAAAACAAATATCTTTTGGTTCCGAACACTAAGGAACTCTAAAGAAAAGTGCCAAGCCAGGGCCACCAGTTTCAATAAAGACACAATAAAGTCATCTCCTGCTGAAAAGGCTTATTTTCATTTGCAAAAGAGACAGTCCTTTTTTCAAGGACGCTAGATACCAAGCTACAATTCATAGGGACCTTAGCATACCACACGGTCCTGAACCATCCCTACAGACTTTCATTTGTTTGAGCACATTGTAGAGGCAGTCACGTCAATCTTTCGCATTGAGGATTTTCCTAGTTCTTGATGACCCTCTACCTTACCAAACCCCATGTCTTTTCCTAGTGATTGTTCTTTCTTGATCACATATTCAAAATAATGGATAATTAGACTGGCCTATAAAGAGAACAAAGAAGCTTTGGTGGTGTTGGTGGGCCCGCACTGGGCAGTTAACTGCAAGGACAGCAGTTCAAAACCACAAGCTGTTCTAAGGGAGAAAGATGAGGCTTCCTACTCCCTTAAAGATGTCCAGTTTCAGAAACCCACAATTCTATTCTGTCCCATAAAGTCAAAATGGATTGGATAACAGTGAATTGGTTTTTCTATTTTTATTTTTATAGCACGGACAGTAAAACTCTGGAGGAAGATCTATTTCAGAACAATCAATCAAGGCTAAACTGGCAGCATTTGCCCCAAAACAGAGTTCCAAATGCAGGAAGAAGCAAAAAAGAAACATAGAACTGCCCCTGTGAGTTTAAAAGACCGTTACTCTTTATGGGAGTAGAAAGTCCTGTCTTCTCTCATGGAAGCTTGGAACTGCTGACCTTGTGGTTAGCAGCCCACCTCTTAAGCACTACATCACCAGAGTTCCAAAAAGCAGGGAGGAACAGCAAAAGAGGACAAGTGAAAACACAGACCTCAAGGAAGAAGTGAGAAATGTTATTACATTTAAAGGATTTTAACTATCATGAAACAAAAATGTGTGTAAATTACTGAATGGAAAACTAATGTGCATCATAAACTTTCACCCCAAACACAATAAAACATTCAAGAACATAAAGGCCACAATTCCCACAAAAAATGACTGGAAAATTTTTACTGAATAGTTCTTACCGCAAGAAATTTGTAATTTATCATATTGATTAGAGAGACATAATTTACTCATATGAACCAGAGTAATGGGCAGAGATATCCACACATTGAGCACTTATTTATCAAGCATTGCATCATGTGCTAAAAGTTCTTTAACAACTTTGGGTTTAATTGAAATAAACTTGTTGCCAACTCCCATTCCTCTATAGTCCTTCTTTAGCAGTTATAACACCACTTCTCAGCTTTCCTGACACCCGTCTATATATCCTGGCCCCCAACCATTCTGACAGCCAACTTTGAACCTTCCAAATGAGGGCTTGGTGGTTCCTAACCATTTGCCCGGCTCTCACAGCTTGTTGCGAGTGTTCTTTGGTCACTTGTCCTTTCCAATCCAGTGTTTTTTTATCGGCCTTTTCGACATGTATGTAATCTGCTCGTATACCTGTTTATTTTTTTTTGGGGGGGGGGGGAGTATCACGGCCCTCTGGTGGGAGTGGGAGCTACCCAGCCTTATTCCTGGACAGCCCCTGCTGGATTTGAACTGCCAAGCCCGTGGGCCGCAGTCCTGCACTCAACCACGATGCCACTGAGGCTCAGCCCTACCTGTTTATTTTTTTTAATTTTTTTTCCAATCATTTTATTGGGGGCTCATACATCGTTTTTCACAATATATAAATAAGCATACTCATCAAGCACCCTCTCATGTCCACTTCTATTATTGTTCTCCAATCGTCCACCTTTTCCCTTAAGCCTCTAGTATCGGCTTTTCCATTCCTTCCCCTCTTCCCCTGGTCTCTCCTCCCCACCAACCCTCAATACTTTATACATTGTTATTGTTTTTTCATATCGTACACTGCCACTGCCCGACCTCTCCCCCAACCCACTCCTTTGATGCCCATCCTTCAAATAAGAGCTTGTGTATATATCCTTGCTGTCGGTTCTCTCCCCCTCCACCCCCCGCTTCTGTCCACCCTTCCAGTATCTCCAATCTAACCATTGGCCCGAAGGGACCCATCCATCCTGGTTTCCCCATATCTCCAGCTCCCCTCTATGCCAGTGTGACTTCTCCAGTCCATCTGGATTTGCAAGGTAGAGTTGGGACCATGATGGTTGGGGGATGGGGAGGAAGGCTTCAGAACTAGAGGAAACTTCTATGCATCACTGCCTGGCTGCCCCCCGACTGGTCTGTCTCCTCCCCGTGACTCTCCTGTAAAGGGGTGACCAATTACCCACCAGTGGGCCTTAGATCCACTGCTCTCCTCCTCCTATGTAATGATGAGATTCTTGTTCTTCGGTGCTCGATATCTGCTCCCTTCGGCCCCTCTTGATCACGCATGCTGGTGTGCTTCCTGCATGTGGACTTTGCTGTTTCTGCGCTGAATGGTGACTCGATTATCTTCAAGTCTTTGAGATTCCAGGCACTCAATCATTTGTTAGCTGGGTACCATCGTTTCTTCTACACTGTTTGCCTTTGTCATCAGCGATATCGGGAGTCAATTGGTCCACAGATTTTGAATTTTGTTCTTTGATACCTGATTGTTTCAGCACCTCATGATTGCACAGGTAAGTGATCTTCTTTTATGGTGGGTTTTGTTGCTTCTGAGCTAGATGGCTGCTTGTTTGTACTCAAGCCTTTAAGACCCCAGATGCTCTATTTTTTGATAGCTGGGTCCTTCTGCTTTCTTCACCACCCTTGCTCATGCTCTTACATGTCCTCAATTGGTACATTGGGGATGTGTGCACACAGTGACATATGTTTGTTTTGTTTTGTTT
>PVJH01006399.1:0-16877 GCA_004026705.1 Nesogale talazaci
TTTTTTTTTTTTTTTTTTTTGGTATCACTGCCTCTGGTGGTCATGGGTGCTACCCAGTGCCGCTCCTGAGAGCCGCCGCTGGATTTGAACCGCCAAGCCTGCGGGCTGCAGTCCCGCACTCAACCATTTATGCCACTGGGGCTCAGCCCTGTTGTACATCTTATAAACCTAAGTGTCTTGGTTGTTTCTCTAGAGAATCCTGCCTAAGACAGTGATGAAAAAGTTGGTACTTTAAGAATTGTTCACAGAGATTGGGAAGGTGTGCCTCCAGGAGCCCCTAGAGTAGACCCAGGAAGACAGTGCCAGAAGAGCCCCTCTAGCAGGCACAGAGTGAGGACACCGAGAACCCCCTGAAGACTGGTGTCTGACCACAGATTTCTGTGTCCTCACACCTGGAGATGGTTCATGAGGAGCTCCAGATGGGTGGACTGCGGGGTCCATACCACGCCACCCCCACGCAGTCTACCATGATCAATGTCCAGAGTGAGCCCCATGTGCCCGACCATGTCATCTGGTCCCTCTTCAACACGGTCTTCCTCAAATGCTGCTGCCTGGGCTTCATGGCCTATGCCTACTCTGTGAAGCCGAGGGACAGGAAGATGGTGGGAGACATGCTTGGAGCTCAGAGTCATGCGTCCACTGCCAAGTATCTGAATACCTTCTCTATAATCCCTGGCCTCCTGGGAATCCTCGTTTTCATCATTCTTCTTGCCACAGGCACAGTGATGAGCTTCCAAGCCCTGTCACAGATCACGGGTCACCAAGGCAATTAGGCACTGCACCATGCTATACCCTGAACCCTCCAGGCCTGTTCTGCTGAATGACCCAACTCCTGGCCTGCCCGCCCCTGCTGCTGTCCACAGTCATCTGTGCATGTATCCCCATCTATCAGCAAGCTCAATAACCTGCCCCGTGTGTAATGTTGCTGTGACATGGCCTGGGGAATGATCCTTTAAAAAAAAAAAAAGAATTGTTCACAAAACCCATTACTTTCAAATATGCTTTATTTTGAAAAGACTACCATATTTGTGTACATTTGATTATGACCTATCTAGTCCAACTGAACATATAGAGAAGTTACAGTTCATGTCTGGTTATTCCCACTGATGGTACACATACAAAAGTGCAGCTAAACTCAAAGACCGGATAATTTAAAACAATCGTAAGATATGTAAACATTTTCACTTCATACTTATATCAAAATACTAAAAATAAAATTACTAGAAACCACTAAGATGAGGGAATATGTTGCTTGACTTGTGAAAATCCTTTTTCCTTTAATCCATAATGTTTGGACAATCAAGCACCCTGGACAGGCTGCTTTTCTTCTTCCCATCATGCAGCACAAAGCTTTCTCTATTTTGGTCCAGGACATTATCACTGATGTTGTGACATACGATTTGTAAGGAGGGTTGGTTTTGTCAAGAGAAAGCATTTTAGTATGTTCTCCCCAAGAACTTTATAATTTAGTGAGGAATGCATCAATGTACCATCTGGGAAAGTAGTCATGCAATAATTGTGCATGATTCTTTAAAAAGAAAACACAGCCTGTAGCTAAGGAAGTGTGAATGAAAGGAGAAACATACACGCTGAAAACCTCTCTCACCACATAGGGTTTCTGAGGCAATTCGGACCTAACCCCCAAATTATTCTTTGAAGCCAACGTCATTCCTGGATCCTGAGGACAATTCTAACATCCCAGAGAGAGTCAGTAGACCATCTTTATAAAACAAAGACCTAAAAACAAGTAGAACTGGCTTCTCCAAGAACAAGCAGAAAAGAAAATGAGGCCCCCAATATGCTAGGGAACATTGAATTGTCAATAGGAGAGGGTGTAGGAAGATACTGAACTCGGGGGCTGAAAACTGGTTCGTCTGGGTAGCTCTTCAAAGAGGCTAAACCATCAAGCTCTTTGACCATCTAATCCTTGTCCATAAAATTGGCACAGTAAGATCCACGATTATTCCAAAGATTTCAGAGCAAGATGATCCAAAGACAACAATGTATTTGATATCACTTTGTAAATTCTAAACGGCTTTTCTTAGTCAATGGGGGTTTGGCTATGCTTCAAAGTTATTAAGGATAAAAATATACATAAGATAAAATTGTCAAATCATCTATTATCCACCCACCTCCAATGTTATATTCCTATTCAACAGGAACTGGTAACAGAATGGCTTCAATTTTTTTTCTGTCTTCCTTTTTCTTTTAAAAAAATTACATTTATGGCAAAACTTGAGATATATTTGACCAGCAGATACATTTGTCAAACCACATGACTCAACTGAAAATTTTGATGCTTAATTTATGCATTTTCAAAATAGAGGAATGAGGACTTCAAGATTTTAAGAATGAACACATGACCTTCAGGATAACATCTTAAGCCTCCCTCAAACATCCTATGATCGCAAACTGAGAGGCAGGCCTCATTTTCTGCTGAGGACAACATGGGAAATGGGCTGGGCTTTCCCTTGGTCAGTAGAGACATGGGTCCAGAAAGCAGAATGGCAGAGAGCTTGGGGATCTCAGCTCCTCTGTCTTCACAATGGAAGTGGGCTCTAAAATACGGTCCTCAGCAGATTCACTTTGTCAGTGTGAACCAAGGAAAGTTAAGAATGTTTTACTCATTTTTATGATACAATGCTACTGTAGCGTAACACATTAGTTATGGATTTTATTTGCCAAAGACCCAGAAAATACACCAGCCTTAGACACAGTGAATAAATAAAACTCTCTTCCCTACTATATTTTGATACATTTTAATTACAAAAAGCAAAGACATCAGTAATGCATCCTCTTCATCATGACAGATCCTAGCCAGACTCTTTGAATGCATATGTGGCATGTTTATAAGTTAATACCTTATTTGCCAGGAGCCTGGTAGCAAAGCGGGTTAAGTGTGGGGCTATTAACCACCAAGTTGACATTTCAAACCTATCAGCCACCCTGGGGGAGGAAAATGAGGCTTTCTGCATCTTTCAAAATTTCTAGCCTTGGAAACCCCCAGGGGTAGTTCTGCTCTGTCAGAGGAGTTCCTATGAATTGGCTGGTTGGTTGGTTTTAAACCTCAGTGACACACTGTAGTATTGCATGTCCCTTCAGTAAAGCAGTCATTGTTCACCAGTCAAGTCCAATGTCCATTTTCCTCAAGCAGAGATTCAGAGGCAGTTTAAGACAAATGATTTCATGTTAACATGAAAACAGGAAGCCTAGGGGGTATTGCAAGGGGTTTTGCAAATGGGTCAGCATCTAACTCAGAGGAAACGGAGGAAAGGAGACATACAGTGTGCTCACTTGGTCTCCTGTGGTGGCATGTTCTCAGTTGCAATATTAAAATACAAGTAAGCAAGTAAGACATGAAGACGTGGTGTGAGACACTGCACAATGGTCCTGCAAAGTTCATTCCAAGACAAAGTAATTTTTTTCCCTTCACAATAACTCACCAGGAAAATATGGGCACAGAAAGACCATAAGGAGCTCCAAAAGTATTATTTAGGGTGGGGGAAATTTTTTAAAATTTTAAAACAGCAAGAACAGAACACTGTTTAAAAAATAAGATTTTCTTGAAAGGCAGTCACCTTCCCAATCCAGTAAAAAACTAGCAGCTATGTCTCTATAACTCATCGTGTTTGTAAGTAAATTCTCTGGCAGATATAAATCCATCTTTGTCTTCATCTTCTTTATCAAAAATATCCTCCACCAAAACATCATGATGACTTTCATTCACCACCGCACCATGCTTTTCAAACTCCTTCTTTAAATATACTTTAACCTATAAAATAATGGGCTTCATTAGTAATTTCCATTCACATGACACCCTCACTGAACCAATCAAGCACAGACACATGAACTAGAAATTAACTATGTATGACTTAATACACATTATTAATTTGTGTTGATGTATTAGAGCTTCAAAAAGATTTGTGGAAGGATTCTCTTATCTTATTCAATTCCATTTCCTGAAACGCAATCATATGTATTTAACTATGTTTGCATGTATGTTGATATAACTGTTAAACAGGTACGACATGGTATATTTCTAATAGTAAAATAACGACATGAAACCTTTTCCCTTGAACACTGATGTTTGACTGCTATAATTGAGGTATTGCCTGTTGCTGAGAAGCAAGTATAAGGCTTGTACCATGTGTACAAGTCTTACATCAGGCATAAGGCTGACAGCAGGAGGCCTGGTGTTGTAGTTGACTATGGGTTGGGCTGCTAACCACAGGCTCAGCAGTTCAAAACCACCAGCTGTTCTGCAGGAGATCAATGAGGCTTTCTAGTCCTATAAAGAGGTGCAGTCTCAGAACTCCACAGGGGGCAGTGCTGCTCTGCCCTGAAAGGTCACTCTGGATTGGAGTCAACTTGATGACAAAGGATTACATCATCTAGAACAATACCTGATGGAAGTGTATACGCTAATCTTAGCGGAAGTCTATGCAATGCCAAGTATTTGGAGGGCAGACAGCAAAAACTAATGAATGATCCAGAACTCCCTTTATAATCTGTCAAGCATCAATAGTCTATCTATTTCTCTTCAAAGATTTCAACGATTGCATTTCTGACTTGGACAAGTCTCTGTGAGCCTGATGATCATCATCACATTCTGCTTAAATTTGGTTATCTCCAATCTCTGAAATTAAAGCAAAATCCAATATGATAAGTCCTTACACAAAAGCTTCCCATTTTCCTTCGAAGGTTTAGAACCAAACCAAACTACTGCTGCCACTCCCCACAAAAACATATTCAATTCAGACCCATAGAGATCATAAAAGTACAGAGTCGGACTGCCCCTTTGGGTTCTGAAGCTGTCAATTTTTATGAGAGCAGAAAGTCTCATCTTCTTCCCACGGAGTGGCTGATGGAATCAAACTCCTGATTTTATGGTTAAAAGACCAACCTAGTGGGCCACCAGGGCAACTCAATTAATCTCTAGATTCACAACAATGCAATCCAACCTATATTTTCATTTATAATTGGCTTCCTACTCCTCCTTCCATTCTTCTAGCCATTCCAAACCTTTTTTCACCCTGCCCCCAACACGCAATCTTACAGCATTTCCTTACTTTTTAAGATAAAGTGAGTTAATGGAGTTATTATTTTTTTAAAAGATGGTGATGAAATTCTTTATGGACTGGTGTGCAGGATACGTCTCTAAATAAAGCAAGGCGTCAGACAGGACCTTTGTGTTTGCCAAGCAGGTATTGTGTGCTACCTGCTGTGTAACAAAGAGGAGAAATAAAAATCTGTGTTCTTGTCTGCTTGAATTCAAATAAATGCTGAGAGGTTTCTTTAGAAGCTGATAAAGTAGATAACGAAAAAGAAAGAAGCTGATAAAGTAGAATATATGAAGATATGTTGCGGAAAGGGAAACTAAGTGGAAGAAGCAATGGGAGGGAAAACGGTTTCTTAATAGAACCACGTGAAAGGGTTTTCTGTGTTGTTGGTTTTTTTTAGTTAAAAATGTCAAGATTCACCTTGGATAAAAAGCATGCAAACTTAGTGGCTTGGGATTGTGACCTCGCGGTTCATGGCAGCTTAGCTGATACAAGACGTCACCATTTCCTGTCCATTAGAATCTAATTAAACCAAGGAGTCCTGGTGGCCCCGTGGTTAAGCGCTCAGCCACCAGCAGTTGGGATCTACCAGCAGTTGCTCAGGAGAAAAGACCTAGAGATCAGCTCCCTTAAAGATGTCCTAGCAAATCCTTTTTTTTTTTTTAATTTTAATTTTTCTGGTGGTGGGAATAGGAGGCCCAGCCTTGCTCCTATAGAGCTGCTGCTGGATTTGAACCGCCCACCCAGTGGGCCGCAGTCCTGTACACAACTACTATGCCACCGGGGCTCAGCCAGCAAATTCCAGTCTGTCCCATAGGGTCGTTGTGAGTCGGTGTCCCTCAACACTGGAACTAAACTGATCAAGTATAGATCGGGGAGGGCACTCCTGTCACTGGTATGGAGTCCTGGTTATGTCGTGGTTATAGGCTGATCTGCTCTGCTAACCCCAGGGTCGGTAGTTCAAAGCCACCAGCTGCTCAGCCAAAGCAAGGCAAGGCATTCTACTGCTGCAGAGATTGACAGTCTCACAAACACATAGGGGCTGTTTTATTCTAACCTTAGTCTTAGAAACCCACAGGGGCAGTTCGATCCTGTCTTAGAAGAGTGGCGATGAAGGGCAATCAACTCAACGGCAGCACCTTTACAGAGCTGCTAAGAGTCAGAATCAATCCAATGTCAAAGAGCTGGAGTGTTAAGGGACACAAGTGACCAAGGCATGAAAGGCCCAAAGATCTATTTTGAAATACAAAAATCAAATACCTTGCCAGAAGTTGTTTGTATCTTATTATAATAATTACTATACTGAGTCAACTTTACGTTAAGCAATATAACAACTAAATAGATCTTCAATAGAAAAAAATATTCCCATCCATTCTTCTGAGTGAGGACGGAGGGAGTAGGAGAGGAGAACCCTTCCTCCTCTGTTCTTTACCCCAGTAGCTCTCCAAAGTGGGCTCTCAGGAGCCCCGGGGGTGAGAAGATTGATCTCAAGGGAGGAGAAAAAGAAGTAGTATAACTCCAGTTTGCATTGGTTGTCTTCTTGTTTAAAGCTTTTTTTCTTTTGTTGGCTTTTTATTAATCTAAGCAGCAGTAGAATACAAGTGTCTTTATTTATAAATCATACACACATTTACTATCACTGGGGAGAAGTAACCCTAAAAGTTTAAAGTTAACTGCTATCTATAAGACAAACAAAACAAAAAACATCATTTAAAGTTGGGGAAGACTGACAATTGGACTTGTTTTGTACCAAAAATACTATTATATCTTTTGAGTGTACATTTCCATGACTTTTTTTTTTTGGAGCCCACTGTATGCAGGGGAACCAGGAACACCTACGGCATCTTAAACAAGGCATGACCGTGGTTAGGATGACATAGTCATAGCAACCTGCTCTGCGACACGCCTTCTCAGACAGCTCGTCTTAACCACTCATCCTGGCCTCTCTGTGGTTCATGTGCCCTCTATGTGCTCTTGTTATGACACATGCTAACCCATGCTTTATAAATCACCCACTGCCATCTGACTCAGAGCAACCATATAGGACGAGCAGCAATGTCCTGAGGGATTGCCAAGACTATAAATCTTTACAGAATCAGACAGCCTCTTATTTCTCTTTCAGAGCCCCATGGTGGGTTTGAACCAAGAACCTTGCGGTGAACCAACTAGCACATAAACCCCACCATCACCAGAGTTCCTTCTATACTCCAATAGCCAGGGTTGGCAAATTGTGACTCTCAAATGTGACTCTTTGGGAATGTACATGTGCCTCTGAAGTAAAACTGAAAATGAAAATTAGACTCACTGTTTTGGTTAAAGGATATTATTCAGATAATGGTGATTTCATTTGTTTATAAAATTATATTTGTGTCTTGTGTGAGCACGAGGTGTCGAAGGGATTAGGTATCAGGCATCAAAGAATTAAAAGCTATATAATTATAAATGAGGGGGAGTACAAATTGGGGGCCCAAAACCCATCAATAAGTGAAGCGACATCTCCTTACAGAGGGATGGCAGGGAGGAAATGAGCCAGTCAAGGTGCAATGTAGCAACAATGAAATATACAACTTTCCTCTAGTTCTCAAATGCTCTCTCATACCCACTATCATTATCCCAATTCTACCTTACAAGTCCAGCTAGACCAGGGGATGTACACTGGAGCCAGAAACATGGGGAATTAAGGACAGATGATCCCTTCAGGACCAGTGGTGAGAGTGGTGATACCAGGTGGGTGGAGGGAAGGTGGAATAGAAAGGGGGAACCAATTGTAGGTACAGACAACAGGGAAGTGAGTGAATGACACATCGGAAAGTGTACAATATGACAAAATAATGATAATTTTCAGGTAAATTATTATGGGTTCGTGGGGGAGGGGGATAGAGGAGGGAGGGGAAATATGGAAAACTGATACCAGGGGCCTAAGTGGAAGGAGGATGTTTCGAGAATGATGATGGCAACAGATGTGCAAATGTGGACTCTATACGATCGATGTACATACTGATTAAGAGTTGGATGAGTCAATAAAAATAAAATATAATGCTAAAATGACAAAAAATTGTGTCTCAGATAATTTTTAAGTTGTTACGAAGGACAGAATTGGCTCTTCTGTCTCAAACGTTTGCTGAACCCTTGGTCTATAGGATACTTACTTCTTTAATCTTTCTCCTTTTCTGATTTAGTAATTTATCAATGTGAGAATTTATCAATTCTTGCTCCTCAGCCCTGAAGGGCATTTATCCTGTTTTTAAAAAAAGACAGAAATCACAGACCCCCTAATATCCCTGAAAGGTCTAATGAGTCCCTCACTTCACTGTAACTCCATCACTAAACCTCAGGGAGGCGGGGAGGGGTGCGGGGAGTCTTTGATTTTGTTCTAAGGGGCAAGGAGGATATTTCCAGTAGTTTATTCTATGCAGGACTGAAAGAAAGGAGGGGGAGGGAGGGAGGGAGGGAGGGAGGGAGCGAAGGAGAGAGAGAAAGAGAGAGAGAGAGAGAGAGAGAGAGAATTGAAAAGAAAAAAGAATAAACCCTCACTACTATGTCAGTTCTGCCTGGTGGTGACCCTACAGAACAGGGTAGACCTGCCCTGTGAGTCCCGAGGCTGGCACTCCATAGAGGAGCAGAAAGCTTTCTCTTCCTCTCAAGGCCCAGCTGGTGGTTTCAGACTGCTAAGGACCAGGGCTCCCGGACCTCTCTGCGAGGTGTACATGGCTGAAATGCTCAGTTGGTAAGTGAGAGGTGGGAAGTGCCAGTCTACCTGGAGGTGCCTTGGAAAAGGAGTCTTGATAAAGTCCATGTGAAAAATCAGCCCTTGAAATCTCTGCAGAGCCTGGTTCTACTGAGATGCCCACTGGGCCCCCTGGAACCAGGATCGAGAGTGCCGCAGCCAATGGGCGTTTTCTTTCTAGTGAGTCTGAGAGCATGGGGGCCCACCGATGAGCGACAGTGGCAGCATGACCTGGGGACAGGTTAGAAATCAAAATTTTTGGATCCCACCCCAGACCTATCCAATGAGTGATTGGGGCGTTGAGATGGGGCAGAAGGAATGGAGGAGGAAGAGCAGTGTAGCCTGTTTTCACAGGTGATTCTGAGGCATGTGGCATCTGTCTATCCCTCTGCAGGTTGTGCCAGAAAAGAGCAAAGTTTGGGAGGCTGTCAAGTAAGTGTGTGACTAGGAAGGGGCCTTGCTCTGGAACCAGCCAGGCTCCGATGGAAGGGGCAGGGAAAACACAAAGGGAGACACATATCTGCAGCGATGGCTGTGGGAACCAAAATTGCTGGAAGAAACCACTTCCTCCTTTCTCTGTACCCACAGGCAGGACTCGGGACTGGGCGAGGTCTTGTGCTATGGAAAAATCTCCTTGTCTTATGGATGGACCAGAACCAATCTGAAGGCACAAATTGCTTTCTGTCAATTGCCAGGATATTACCAAGACACACTTTTAACAGCCAGTCTACAGTGCTCAACAGAAATTGTTGTGTGGGACCCCTTTGGGGGACATTTATGTTCACTATGCCCTAACTCCAAAATAAGAACCATCTCGGTAGAGTGGAGCTTTCCAAAACCCAAGGTCTGAACAAAATGTGGCGAGCCTAGCCTCGGGGGAGGGAGCCCTGGTGATAAAATGGTCCAACCGCTGGCTGTTCCCCAAAGGTAGGCAGTTCAAACCCACCCAAAGACCTGGCCATCTGCTCCCATAAAGATGGCAGTCTCAAGAACCTGAGGGGAAGTTCCATTGGAGTCTCTAGGAGTTGAAAATCGACCTGAGGGTGCTGAGCAACAAGTACTGGGAAGAAAAAGAAACAAAACAATGAGAAGGCTGTGATTTCCTGTAAACATGTCAACTTTGAGGACATCACTAGACTAAGAAAGCTTATCAATAGCATTTCACTTGAACCTCAGTAATGGGTCTTGAAAAATATATCTCTGGAAATTATGCTATCAAGAAAGGAAGAAGTGGGGGGTGGGTTGGGGAGGTCACCTCATCTTTAGAAAGTTTCCAGTCATCATTCAGATCCATTTCTTGGAAGGATTCATGAGATCTTGGTCCATTCCGAATCTCCAAGAGATCAATGTTGAATATCAATGTGCTCTCCGGAGGAATTTTACCTGACATGACGAAAGGGGGGAGGAAAGATGGATTAAAAAAAGATCCGATTGTTGAGACTGGGCAGAATGCCCTTCTCGTTGTTTGAGGAAGAAATTCCTCAAGATTTTGATGACATATGGTGAAGTGATGTGTACTATAATGGTGTTTCACTCAAATAGTTGGAGGTTTCAGTCCATCCAGGGGGCCACCTGGCAGAGGCACCCTTGCACGAGGGCTTTGGAAGACAGACTTGGTGATCTTCTGAACATCAGCCACGGGGAGCCCTCTGGGCACAGCTCTGAGGAGACATACATGGGGTCATCATGGTCAGAATGCCCAGATGAGGAAATCATGTTGTCTAGTTAATAGGAGTCTACTTTTTGCTTTTCAAATGAGAGAGAGAGAGAGAGAGAGAGAGAGAGAGAGAGAGAGAGAGAGTAGGTGTGTGTGTGCCTAATGGCCTAAGTATTAGATTAAAAAATAAGGTATTTTAAAAGAAAATCTGTTGTGGAGTAGATTTGAACATACACAGACCCTATAGACAAAGTAAAATTGACCCATAGGGGTTTCTAAGGCTATACATTTTCATGGAACAAGCTGCCTCACTTTCTATCCTAAGAGAGAGCGTGTGGGCTTCGGTTAAAACAGTCACGGCGTTTAGTTGACTCTGCCTTGCAGTGGCTTTCTAGGACAGAGTGGCCGTGCTCCTGTCGGTTTCTGGAATAGGACATCTTTATGGATGCAGAAAGCCTGGTGGTTTCAAACGACTAGCCTTGGAGAGCACTTTCCGACAAGAAATCCACTCTGTCACCACGTTAAGCCAAAATCAAACGTACCACCGAGTCCGTTCTGACTCGTGGTGATCCAACAGGACAGAGTGGAACTGCCCCTGTGGGTTTCTGAGACTGTCACTGTTTACGGGCACCAAGCCTCACCTTTCACCCAAGGCACAACTGGTGGCTTTGAACTGCTAACCTCCTGGTGAGTAGCTTAACTCATAACCCACTGCACCACCTGGGTACCTAACAGCTGAGAATTAACCGCGGTGCCACCCAGGCTTCTTAAATAGGAAGTTCAAATCTTCATGGGATCCAGAATCTCTGGAGCCATAGGCGTCGGTTGACTCTGAAATTACTACTTTGAAAAAAACCAAAAAACTTTAAATCTTGAACCCAAACTGTCTTCTGAAGTCTCCTTTGCCTCAACTGTTAGCTTAGCTTAATTAGAAAATGGCTGCATTAAGCATTAAAGTCTCTTAAAGAAGATTAAATGGACATCGGGAACTCGAATGGATGAATGAGAAATTTGAGGGGCAGATAGATTTAAGGATGGTACAACCGTCTGGAAATGGCATAACATAAGTAATCAATGTCCCTGAACTGTACACCCAGAAATTATTAACCTGGTGTATGTCTTGTTGTGCAGATTTTCACCCCCAAAGGAAAAGAAACATTACTTGCTATGCTTGACTTTAGGGTGCTTTAGAGCATTCAGATTTCATTATATTACAAAGGATTGCTAATGTTTAAGACCGAAAGTCCTGCCCTGGAAGCATGATACAGATATTGCACTCATCCTGTTGCACTTTCCTCTGCCGTACTTCCCAGATGTGTTTTCTTTTAATTGAAGGTTTGTGGCAGCTCGGCAGGGCCGAGTGGATTGGCAACACTTTTCTAACAGCATGTGCTCACTTCCTGTCTCTGTGTCACATTTTGGTCTCGTCCCAAGCTTCCCAGTGTTTTCATAGTGGGATTGCATATGTGACTTTGAGTTGTACTTCGAAGCAAAAATGTGTGTGGAACTCCCTTTATGTAGCATTCGAAAGCTCAGTATCTTCCAGGCTTGTCTGCCTCGAATAGCCCCTTCTACCTGTGATGGTCATGTATTCATTATGCCAATTTCATGATTGGGATGCAGGGGTGGAGTCTAGCCTGTTAATCTGGAGATAGCCATTGAGTAGCCAATGAGGCCTCTGTGTGGGCATGGCTTTCTCCTGAGACTTCTGGGAAATCTCGTGATATTTCCCTCATGGAGAAGAAAGGCCATCTCCCCAGTTGTTGGGAGTCAGTCTCCTCGATGACAAACAACTGACAAGACAAGATGGCAGCGTCTGAGTTGCTGAAGGAACCAGAGGAACAGCCACACGGCCTTGCCCTGATGGAACCAGACCTCTGAAGCTGGAGAAGCCACGTGGAGACTTTTGCCACCGCTGGATGCTGTTGATGGACCCTGAAGCCTGGAAGTGAGGAGCTATGGAAGACCCCTTCTAGTGCCAGGACTCTGCACCCACTGGCCTGTGACTTTGTGAGTCAGAAGGAGACTTTGTAGACTGGGATTCGGCATATGGGCTAACATCAGACTTATGACTTTGAACTGGACTGAGCTGGGATGCTTTCTCAATGTCGCATTCCTCTTGTATATAAACTTTTCCCTTATGTTCATATGTGTGCCTATGAATTTATTTCTCTAGTCTACCCGGACTAACACACTATGCCAGGGAGAGATGATCAAATGAAATGAAATGCACTCAGGTGCCTCATGGTCATGGGTTGAAGCTAATATTCACTCTCTCTAGTCTCTGTTTCCTCATCTACAAAATTCAAATAATTCAGTATACTCATGAGTCTGTTGAGAGGATAAAAGCCAATGAACTATAACAAATACTTAACAGTATTCATGGTAAACCATAAGCTCTTTTTTTTTAACCTCTAGTATGGATGATCCTACTCATTATTTATATGTTATAAAATAACTTAGCTACACTGTAGTGGGTTTTTTAAATGAATATTAAGGTAATTTTAATATTTTATTTTTAAAAAATTTTTTCTTTGATCTTTATTTTTTTGTTTTTGTTTTGTATCACTGCCCTCTGGTGGTCATGGGAGCTACCCAGCACTCACTGGATTTGAACCACCAATCCCGCAGGCTGCAGTCCCACACTCAACCACTTATGCCACCAGGGATCAGCTTATTTTACTTTCTTTAAAGATCATTTCATTCTGGACTCTCACAGCTCCTCCAACAGTCCATACATCAATTTTATCCAGCATATTTGTACATATCATAAGTTCATAAGATGAACATTTATTAGACATAGTTCTTTTTATTCTTTTTTTTTGTGGGCATCACTGCCCCTGGTGGAAGTAGGAGCCCCAGCCTTGTTCCTGGAGAGCTGCTGCTGGATTTGAACCACCAACCCGGTGGGTCACAGTCCCACATACAACCACTACGCCACCAGGGCTTAGCCCTCTTAATAATTCTTTTATAGGCTTTAAAAAAACAACGTGGGAATTTCAAAGCGTTAAGAAACCTCCCCTCAGCTATCTGAGGTTAAGGAAAAAGGATGGTGACACCATAATAGAAACTATTATTGAACAAAAATATCAAACATGAAGCCATTGCTTGTCAACCCAGCTCTGTCTAGGTTGATACACTTTTGAAGTGGTGTTTCCATTTCTCTGAGCTCTCTCAAAGACTCTGCACTCTTGTGTTGACACCAGGTCACAACTGCAGTTTGGGATTTTTTGAGGGGCTCAAATTGTGTTCCTTTTAAATGTTTTTTTTTTAAGTTGCGAGAATCAAAAACACTCTGAAGACATAAGATCAGAGCTACAGAGGGTAAAGAGAGCAGGATTACTGAGATATTTTTGCTTGTGTAGGACTTCTACCCTAGAAGTCAGAGCAGGTTCATTGTCATCATGGGAAAAAAAATTCCTTGGTGAAACTTTGCTGTCCTTTTTTCTCACCAATCCAGTTTTTGATTTTCTTAAAACATCTTCCTGATACATCCCCATGCTCATCCTGTGTCCACTGAAGTATTAGCCCTTTGGATTCACCTTGTTGCCATGTCCTTCAGAACTGACCTCAATATTGCTTTGAATTTCACTGGCCCAGCAGCTTCCCTAAGAAGTCACCTGTGCTGGGACTTTTTCTTTTTTGTAAGGCACTGTTACGAGACCAAGACAAGCACATTCCTGAGAAAACTGGTCCAGAGTCATCTGCTAGTCATATGTTTAAACAGGTTTTGTTTGCAATGGACCCAGGCATGTACAGGATAGCATACTTTTTGACTTACTCTCAGAAAAGATTTTACAGAGGCTAAGGAGAGTTCATGGATTTGGGGTGGGAGGGGGTGGGTGGGTGAGGGAGAAATGAAAATGAATTACGGAGGTGGGGGAGAGAATTCTTGAAAAGTAGAAAGAGCTTTGTTAAAGACCTAAAAAAGAAAGTATAGACAATTTGTTTCAAAGTTTTTTCCTTACAGTCAGATTTAACTTGCAGATTTGGAACAAACATTTCTACATATTTCCAAGTATGTCCATGAAAAAGCATTTGCATGCCTCAAAGGGAACAATACTTACTTTGTGCACGAAGCTTAGCACTCCACATGTAGACAGAGAGGGCATGCACTAGGGGTCGCTGACAACACCGGCACTTTCCAGAGAAGGCATGCAAGCATGGTGCTAAAACACTACAAAACCAGCATTAGAGACCTAGTAGAAGAATTAGTTTCATGACACTTAGTGCAAATTGAAATCACGACTTGTCATTATGATGAAAATTGAGTTAATAATAGTACAGAGGAGGAGTCATGAACTAGTACTACACATACATATTAAATAAGAGACAATGAGGATGCAAGCCGGTTATCGAGTAAGTGTCAGCAACAGAGAAACGTTTTTTAGCTCTATGACTTTCTGCCCTACAGCTGACCACAATTAAAGTCAGAATTGGAGTTGGTTAGTAAATCCTTCTCTCGGCATAAGATTTAGATGGCAAGTTCTATTTTGGAAAGATGGTTATGCCTTGGGCTGCTAGCCTCAGGGTCAGAAGTTGGAAACCACCAGTCACTTTGGGAGTGGAAGATGATGCTTTCCTCCCCAGGAAAGAGTTAAGGTCTTGGAAATGCACCAGGGGCAGTGCTCCCGTGTCCTATAGGACTTGCTATGAATCGAAACCAACTCGATGGCAGTGAGTTTGGAGAGTGTTTCATACATGGCATCTTAATCGTCACTCTCAGGAAACTAGGAATCAGAATGCAGACGTCCATGGTAAGGACTGACCTCATATTTACACTATATCACTGTCCCTGTGGCTCTCTGTGCAGTTCTGAAGACCAATTAAACACACCTAACTGTTTCTTCATTGTAGAAGTAATACATGGCCATATGCTTGAGGTAGAACCAGAAATAAAAGTATAATGTCCAGTCCCACAGCCCAATAAATATTCTCATTTATCTCCTTGGGATTTATTTTTAGTGTTTACATATTTTATTATTGTAAATCATTTTATTGGGGGCTTTTACAAGCTCTTATCACCACCCATCCATCCAGGATACCAAGCACATTTGTACTTTTGTTGCCATCATCACTTTCATAACATTTTCTTTCTATTTGGTTGATACCAAGCTCATTGTCCACCTCCTCCCTCATGAACCCTGGATAATTGATAAATTATTATTTTATCCATATCTGACACCGACCACTGCTGTGTATACATATTTTCTTTCGATGCGTAGTGTCCTGGTACACAGATGACAGCTTTAATTTCTATACAGATATATAACAAACCATGAAACACCTTTAAAAATCATTGAGGACTCCAGTTTTAGTAACTGGCCTATGTTCTATTTCCACCCACTGACATGGAGTTAGTTCTGACTCATAGTGACCCTTCCGGGCGGAGTAGAACAGGTTTGTCCAGTTTTCAGACTGTACATCTTTGCAGGAGCACATGGCCTCATCTTTCATCCATAGAGCAGTGGTGGTTTTGAACTACCGACTACAGCCCAGCGCTTAGCCTAGTACACCACCAGAGTCCCTTTATATTTTACTTTGCTAATCCTGGTGACCTAGGGGCTGCTCGTTGGGCAGTTAACTACAAGGTCAGTAGTTTCCTTAGCTGCACCTTGGGGAAATATGAGGCTTTCTACTTCCGTAAAGATTAGTCTTAGATACACCCAGGGGCAATTCCACTCTGTCCTGTTGAGTCATTAGACACTGGAATCAACTCGATGGCATGGAAATAGTATTTTCTAACCCTTATTATTGCATATATAGGCTGGTTCCAACATTTTGCTCTTGAAAATAATGCACTGGTGAACATCTCTGCTCATAAATGTTGCTCCCAAAAATCTGAAGTGTTTCCCGCAGACGAATTTCAGAGCAGGATAAAGTGGATCTCTTTGACCTCGCCGTCATAAAGGGCCGCCAGGAGTTGGCTGTGAGTTTGGCTGGTCTGGTGGTCAAGACAGGAGAAAGAAAGGACTTTGTAATCCTGTGCAGAGTTGCAGTCTTGGAAACTCACAGGGGCAGCTGTACCCTGTCGGGACCCATTCGATAGTGGTGAGTTTGTTTGTTTGGGTCATCAAGTATATTACAACCCACAGCTGTCTAATAGACTATAGTAGAAGTGCCTCTGCAGGTCTAAGAGCCTGTAAATCTTTACAAGAACAGGAAGCCTCATCTTTTCCCCATGAAGTGACTGGTGGGTTCAAACGATTAACTTTGCAGTTAGGAGCTCAATTCATAACCCACTAGCAGGGCTTCTTTAAAGCCCCTTGATACACATATCATCAAACAGCCCTTTGGAATGCTGCACTGTTCCCACTCAAAGGCCCTGGTGTGTGTGTGTGTGTGTGGTGTGTGTGTGTGTGTGTGTGTGTCTGCTCTGGTGCGGGTCCAGAGCCCTCCAGGCCAGCTAGCTTGTTTGCTTCTGCTTTGTGGA